>ML798822.1:70019-152115 GCA_009831015.1 Picea engelmannii
AGGCATTTCCCACCGTGTATCCTCCATTGTAGGGTGTTGACCATGGTTCTGTTAGGAGGGGTGGAGGTGTTTCCCACCGTGTATCCTCCATTGTAGGGTGTGGACCCTAGATATGATTAGGAGGGGTGGAGGCATTTCCCACCATGTATCCTCCGAAACCTGAAGTCATGGGAGAACGATGCTAGTTCACGCTCCCCAAGACATGTGATGATGACTGTCAGTTGCCTGCTAAGGAAGCTTGGTCGAGATAGCGACACTTCCACTTACGGGTTCTATTTGGAGTTAGGTCAATATAGTTGACGCTCCAAGATAGTCTAGTAGAGGACGGATAGGAATGGAGTTGGAAGTAGGTTAGGGAGGAAGGATGAGTAGAATAGTAAAAAAAATATGGAGATCTGTCTTGTGGTGGAATTTGATGTCTTCCCTTCAAAAAAAAAAAGGAGAAATGTGTATATATGAATATTCATTATTTCATAACTAAACCCCAATTGTTTAAAATAAAATTGTTAAACCGGATAATTGTGATTAAAGAATTTCTCAAACAATTGATTGATTGTTGTCTTTTATAAAAGACTAGTCTTGCTGACTGGATTGAATGCATACATAAATTACTAAAGGGTGACAGTTTTGATTATTAGTAAATGCACGAGACTTGCATGTACTAGCTACACATGCATTTCTTGTACATATACACTAGTATGTATGAGCTTTCCTGACTTACTTACTGATAATGTCAGTTACTTGTTGTGAATGTGTGAACCATGCTATTTTCCTTTGAACCATCAGATACCTTAACTTCGGGATGAAGTTTCTTGAAGGGTGGATGTATGTAACGACCCTAATTGGATAAATGCTTAAAGATTACAAAGTAAAATTAATTAAAGAAAATAATTGTGGTTAACTAAGTAATAATTTAACTAGAGATCACATTTAATGACCTGAGAAATAAATTTAAGAGATCAATGAAAAATGTTATAAAATGGTTGCGTATGCAGAGAGGGATAGCCTATGAATCCCGAGAAGATAAAACATTAAAGGAGGACGAAGGACGGAGGACGGGGGGTAGTTGGAGAGGTAACTGCATGAGTCGGTGGAGGAGGAATAAGGGAGGGGAGGAAGGATTACGAGGGGGAGTTTTTTTTTTGGCTGTGAGCAGAGGGTTTCTAGCGGTGACTTTGATCAGTTGAGGCACCGAGTTGCTGGAGGTTTTGGGCACGGGGGCCAGGATATCCATAGATATCCTGGAGCTAGGTAGTTTTCCTAGTTGGCAGGGAGGACAGTAGGTTTTGGGAAAGTTATTCTTTGTTTGTGGCAGGCTTTGTCTGTGCATCAGGTAGCAGGAAGGCAACAACAAGGCAGCAGGCAACATAAATTAGCATCAGAACCGGGTAATTTGTTAAACTATGTGTTTATTCCATTCTGCCATGCAATTGTTATTCATTGATAAATCTAAGTTACTGAAGTTGCTGTTATGAAAATCAATATTATTCTATGAAGTTACTGTCTCAGTTTATGAAATAAATTTCTTATGCAACTTACTGATGTTAGAAACATATGGTTGTTACAACATTTTATTTTCCCTTGATGTATGAAATATCAAAATCATACTCACTCATAAACTCACTCCATCACCTTTTTCTGGCATTTAGATCCCTTTGAGTGAAGATATATTTTAAACTCTCATGGTCCAGTTTGAGCTCAATGTTTCTCCCCACTAGATAGTGCCTCCAAAGTTTCAGAGCTAGTATTATAGCTGCCAACTCTAAATCATGAGTAGCGTAAAGATCCTTGTGTTTCTTCAACTTCCTTGACGCATAAGCTATCACTCCTCCGTCCTACATTAGCATGCCCCCCAACCCTTTCTTCGAGGCATCCGTGCAGACTGTGAAGTCCTTTTTCATATCTGACACTCGTAGAATTGGTGCACTAGTTAGTAACCTCTTAAGCTCGATGAATGCACTATCACATTCTTTTTTCCATTCATACATGACCCCTTTCTATGCAAAGTGGTGATGGGTTTCTCTATTTTAGAGAACCCTTCCACAAATCTCCAGTAATAACCTGCTAGCCCCATGAAGCTTCTTACGTCATCAGAAGTTTTCGACACTAGCCATTCCATAATGGCCTTTACCTTTTCTGGGTCCATAAAGATTCCTTCACTGGAAATGATATGACCTAAATAGTGGATTTATTTCTGGAAGAAGGAACACTTCGACAACTTCCCATACAATTTGTTCTCTCTAAGGTAGGACAACACCACTCGCAAGTGTTCCTCATGTTCTCTTTCGTTTTTGGAATAGATGAGGATATCATCTAAAAAGACTTGTACAAAGTGGTCTAAGTACTTCTGGAATACACTATTCATGAGGCTCATGAATACTACTGGCGCATTGGTCAATCCGAAAGGTACTACAACGAACTCGTAATGCCCAAACCGAGTTCGAAATGCAGTTTTAGGAATATCGCCTTCCTTAATCCTTAATTGGTGATACCCTGATTGCAAATCAACTTTTGAGAATACCACTACTCTTTTCATCTGATCAAAGAGATCATCTATTCATGGCATTGGGTACCTATTTTTCATTGTAGCACGGTTCAAGTCCCTGTAATCTATACACAGTCATAAGGAACCATCCTTCTTCTTCACAAAGATTACTAGTGCACCCCAAGGTGAGACACTCGGCCTTATTAGCCCTAAGTCAAGTAGCTCTTTCAACTGCATATGCAACTCACAAATTTATGGCGCTGTCATCATATACAGAGTCTTGGAAATTGGTTATGCACTAGGTTTTAGCTCCATAGTAAAATCAAGCTCCCTCTCAGGAGGTAACCTTGACAACTCATTCGGAAAAACATCCTTAAACTCTGACAATACTGGGTACTAATCCAAGGAGGGGAATGTCCTTTCATTCACTGCTTCCACTACATATATTCGACACCCTTGCCTCATGCACTGCTTAACCTTCATAGTCGAGATAAAGCGTAGAGACACCTTTCTCCATACATCGTGGATATCCAATGGCCTTCCTTCATCGTCAACACAAGGCACCCTTTTTGAAAAACAATCTACCATAGCTCGATGGGATTCTAACCAATCCATTCCAATGATTAGGTCATACGTCCCGATAGAAGTGACGTATACCTTAAACCTAGTAGTACACACTCCCAGGTCTACTAGACAATTATCAACGCTAGGTCCTACCACTTGTTTTTCCCTCGAAGCCATCTTGACTTGTTTAAAGTCATTGTGCTCGTAGGATACCAACCCACTCTTTTCTAATGCAGATGGTGAAATGAAACTCTATGTAGCACCAGGATCAAATAAAATTTTAACATTGAAATGATTTAGCGTACCTGACGACTCCACCACCGTGGATTGATGTTCTGCCTGGAGATTATTAACTGCTGCATAAATCTGGTTGCTGCCACTTTCTCTTCCCATCGGGGCCTTTCCTTCTCTATGCACAAATCCTTCTTGCAACTCTGGGCAGTCACACTGGTAATGGGGTCCTCCACATCCCCAACATATAACAGGAGATTGAACCTACACAGTGCTCTGTGATGGTCTCTGAAATGAGTTCCTTCCCCTGGAACCCCTGCCCCTACTATCTACTCCCTGAGAAGGTCGTGAACCTGTCTGCATCGTTGGTGATGAACGAGATGTCGCACTTGCTGCCATTGAAATACCCGTGGAAATTGTCCTTGGCATGACTCTATTACCATAAGGAGGTGGCTTGTAGCTCCCTCTCTTGGAGAAGGTCCTAGGGGTCTTCCCCACGAATCCAGTATGATGTGGAAAGGTCAATCTCATACCTCCATTTAAGTTCATGTGTTCCTCAGCATAATGTGCATTTTCAACTACTTCCACTACTGAAGACGGTTTCCACATCCGTACCATGGCCCTTATCTTAGGGTTTAACCCATAGACAAAGCGTTCTTCCTGCCATTGATCATTATCCATGTACGAAACATATTTTGCTAATTCCATGAACCTTATCTCATACTCTTCCATGGTCATGTTTCCCTGTACTAGAGCATGAAATTCTCCCACCTATTGTTCCTCGTAGTAGGCTGGTAGATATTTCTGTCGGAACCTTTCCTCAAAAATTTCCCAAGAGACGGTGTCTGGGGTAAGGTGCAACTAACTCTCCAGGTTGCCCCACCAATTCAAGGCACTGTCCCTTAACTGAAAGATTTTTATTTTCTCCTTTGATGTGGAAGCATAGTCTCTTAAGGAGAAACATCGTGTCATTCCCTCCAGCCATTCCTCTTCACGTTCACTGGCACGACCCCCGACAAACTATGGAAGTTTGATCTTCTACAGTTCTCTAGTGATGTCCTCGAGTGGAGGCCCTCCCCCTGAATCCCTCGACACTTCAGGATTATCCATTCCAGATGGTGGGGGCTCCACTTCGATCCCTGTTGGCTGATGCCCCTTTAAAGTCTCATTTATGGCCTCCAAAGAGCGCATAATGAGAGCTAATTCAGGCGATGCTGGTGGCGGCATTGGCGATCCCTGCGATGATGCCCCTCTACCTTGATTTCCTCGAGTCCTAACCATCCTATATAATTGAATCTTCATCAATCAAAAATTTCTCAGGGAGAGTCTAAGGCAATTCACATTTGCACAACTTAAACTTGAAAACATAGGGTTAGGCGTAAGTTTATTTTTACTTGTCTGTAAATAGATGTTGCTCTCTTTAGGGGAAGTGGCTAGGTCAGGGATAAAGCATCTAATCTCGATGTCTTTTCCTAAGAAAACTAATGACTCCCTCGCCTGGTAGCTACACTAGCACTGTGCCACAGTCGCTAATTTTTCTAACCTACCTTCCTAGTACGCATGAAGGCCCCCCCCACGTATCCTTGTCTAAGTCCTTAAAATTTTCACTTAAAACTAATTAATTAGTCACTTTAACTAGTTTTAAATTTAAACATGAATCATAAATTTAAATATAATTTAAACATAAATTTAAAACTTTAATTACTAATGATTAATTAGTAATTACATTCCAATGATTAATTACTTTTAATTAATCACATTAATTATACTTATAAAACATACTTAATCACCTTTGATTCATCATACTTACTTTAATTTTATTTTAAAACATAAATTTATATATATATTCTTGTTTTATTATTAAATAATTAAAGTTTAAACTAAATTTAAACTAAATATGTTTTTTGTTTTATTAAATAATTAAAATTTAAACTAATTTAAGGAATTAAAATTAAAATTTAATAATAATTAAATAATATAGAAAAAAATATAAATTACAATAATCAAAATACAATTAAATAAAAAAAATAATAATAATATATAAAAAAATAATAATATAAAAAAAATTAAAATAATTTAAAAATATAAAATAAAGTGTGGGAACGCATGAAGCCCATGTGCCCCCCCAGGCTCTCATCCCCTAAAACCCTACACGCACTCTCACGTGCTCTATCTCCCCAAACCCTACACAAAACATTCGTTTAACGCTCTTCCGCCTCTCCACTCTGCACTCTCCCTCTCGGCAGGCTCGACTTGATGCTTAGGGCATAACCATCGACCTATGGGTATCCTTCTCAGAGGATTAATGCTTAGTTTTGGACGCGTTGAGAAAAGAATACCCATTGTGGGATTTTCTTCCTGGCTTGGCATTAGGTCTTGGGCGTTGGAATTTGTGTATGGTTCCCCATTGAAATTATATGGGCGAAGACTCAACACCAGAGTAATGACTTCCAGGCACCGAGGGTTAACCCTGTTGGAAATAGAAATGGGTAGCAGCATAGACCACTGCATCTATTTAAACCGTGTCTCCAAATTTGGTGAAAAATTAATCTCGTTCTGAGAAATAAGCGTTTTGTCGTTTGGTAATACAAGTCCATCTTGCTTTTTGTCTGCAATGTATAGATGTTTCAATGGATGATTAATTGGTAAATTTGGCGGGGATTCGAGGTTAGGGTTGAATGTTTCATGGTTTTAGGGAACATTCTTTAGGTTATGGTTAAATCATCTTTTTGCCTCTGGATTGTGCATTTGAGCTTCTCTCATTTGCATTTTTCTTGTCTTTTCCCTTTTTTTTTCTGTTGAGGGTCGCTACAACATTTTTTTCTATTATCATTTTCTTTTATTGATGGTGTTTGTGGGTTATGAATTGAATTTGCTCTTCTATTTGTTGAAATCCTTTACAGAAATGGTGAAATTTTATCAAAGAAATAGTTATAGCTCTGAAAGGAACTTGTTCCATCATGACTTGATTTGAATACTGGTAGAGTTTCACTTGAAACATGTAAACGATTCTTGGTAAGAGTTTATTAGGAGAATTGATTGTCTGGAAACCCTCGAATTTGTTTCCCAAGCTCAAAATTTTAGTCTTAGGTATGATTCTGCAAATTTTATAGGGGTAAATAGTAGAGACATTTCTCAGGTTTTGGGTTCAAATCATTTTTTTTTTACTCATAGTCACATGCATCCATGCTCAGAAGTCAAGCTCGAATCCCTAGCTAATGGTCATGTAGAAGACTCAAAAAGGTTTCCTCAAACCCTCTGCACAAAATATTATTTTTTACTGTTATTGGGTTTGTAAGAACCATGTTCCTAAATCATTTGAAAATCTAAGGTCTCTCCTCTTTAGTCTCGCATTCGATTATGCAGGTGGGCCATTTGATTATTGCCCAAAAACGTAAGCCTGGATTGGTTTGTACAGTCTCTGGTTCAATTTTCCAGGTTTGTATGCATTTTTATATGTTTTTAGCCTTATACTTAAGATCATTTTCGGGTCTCAGAAAGAGGTTGACTGGTGATAATAACTAGAAGAAATATTGACGAAGTCTCTGCGAACCTCGTGTATTATTTTTGTGTTTCGAGAGGCCCAATAATCGTCGCCCAATACAATGATTTAGGGGATGTGAAGATCCAGGAAATAGCCGTTGAATGCTTGGATAGATCCCCTCCATTCCACAACAGATTCACGCACACCACTAAAAACAGGAGATACAATTTTCTCATGGATTCTTTATATGTATATTATGCAATAGTTCATGAGGCCCCTGGGAAAGTTAAGGTTTTTTCATTTTTAGAGCAGGTGAGCGATGAGTTCAAGAGACTATTGAATTCCAAGGGTTTGCAGATGGAAAAGATAAAATATCAGTGATATAGGTGGTCAAGCCCAGGTTTCAGTTTTGAAACTCGGCTCTGATACCATGTGTAGGGCCTGTCCAAATAGAGCTTTGAAAACATAAATTTAAAACATAGAAATGTTATCCTAAATTCTTTACAATTTATTAGTCAGCATATAACCATTCATTATTCAACATATAACCATTCATTATTCAGCATATAACCCT
The DNA here is from genome assembly GCA_009831015.1 of Picea engelmannii. Classification (NCBI taxonomy): domain Eukaryota; kingdom Viridiplantae; phylum Streptophyta; class Pinopsida; order Pinales; family Pinaceae; genus Picea; species Picea engelmannii. The sequence goes on from ML798822.1 coordinate 77,358, forward strand.
GTTCAACGGAATTAAAATTTATGAGCAACATGATAATAAACCACATATTCAACATAGTTGTTATGAATAATATATAACTAATGAACATGAACAACATAACAATAATGAGGCCCCCAAGGGGGCAACTCAATTAGCAAGTGCCGTGAAAATGAAGTTCCATGAGGTTTCGAGTTCAATTCCCCCTGACTTACCTTGTGTGCCGCGTAAGGGGCATCATGGGCACACATGGAGGTTATAGTGGTAGCGGTTGGATAACACGACCACGTGTAATGCGAGCACGTGCCCAACTAGTTGTTGATTCCTATAAACACAAAAATAAAAAAAATAAAAAAAAAATAAAAAAAAACATAACAATAATGAACACATTATAATAATGAAAATACCTCAAACTGATGTTGTTCTTCAACTCTGTCCCCAAGATGCAGGTCTGCCCAAAACTAACTAACCTCCCAGCTAGCTAAGAACAGCCTATCTGACTCCCTAGCTCCAGGATTCCTTACGGTCTCCTGGCCCCCGAGACCAAAATTCTCAGCAACAGGTGCCCCCTATGAAAGTCCTCAAGCAAGCTCCTCAAGCAAGCTGCCATAAATCTAGAAAATACATATCCAGTCTAAAACTCCCTCTGTTCACCTTCTCCTTTTCTCATATGAAAATATTACCCAAAAACCAAAGAAGACCCCTTCCCGAGTGTTTCCCCATTGCCTTATGCTCCCTTCCCCATTATTCACGGCCTTATCCCCCCCATTAGGTCTCAACCACCTTATCCCTCCATTAAGTCTCAACCACCTCATCCCCTTCATTAAATCTCAACCACCTCATCCCCTTTTTCATTAATGGGTCCATCTACCAATACACTAAGTCTCAAAAATAAAAATTATTAATTTATTAAACCAATATTCGTCAAACAAATATTTAATCATGATAATTAATTAATTAGTTAATGAAACTAATATACATTCAACAAATATTTAATTATGACAATCAATTAATTAATTAATTAGGGTTGATACAGTTTGCATCAACATTTCCTATTTCGATGTCAGAATTGGCTGACGATGGAATTGACTTAAAGTGGATCGCCTCCATTTGGTATAAGCCTTGTTCCATATTTGAAACTCCCCTCTCATGGTGTTGGGAAGGATGCATGGGACACCCCTGATCTCCCTTAGACTGGTATGCATCCTTGACACTTTCTTTCAAATTTACATTGTAAGGTTTTGTAATGAAATTTCTCCAATAGGAAATTGAGTTTTTCTGGAGATAAATAGGACAAGCACTTTGTATGGGTACTAGATTTTTTCCTTGTCAATGGACTCTCATGTTCATAAAACTTCGGTTGCACCGGATTTGTTAATATAAAATCTCTTAGTTGTTAAAAAAAAATATAACATTTTAATGATATTGTTAGAATTATATAATGAAAATTAATGATATTGATAGAATTATATAATGAAAGAAAATCTATTATTATAAATATTTATGAAATACTATTAGGTTAACGTTTCATTTTTTATGTGATATCCATTGTATTCACTTTAACTGTGTTTACTAAAGAAAAAGTCATAATTTTTTATTTATAAATTTTATATTTTAATTTCTAATTTATTAAATCTCAAAATTTTAAAAATAAACTATAATTTTTTCATATTTAAAAATTTAAATTAATTTATATTAATTTATTTTCTTATTTAATCCATTCAAATAATTCTATATTAATTTATTTTACTATTTAATCTATTCTCATTTGTATCGATGCAACTACCTCAGTTCTAACGATGCAAATCACATTATGCTCTATTAAGTGGCTAGAAGGTTAAAAATTACCCATTTGAGGTTTGTGGATGATGTAATTCTTTTTGGGAGTCGAAACATTATTAATGGGAAGTTTTCAAGGAGGTTCTGAAACTATTTTGCAAGGAGACAGGAATGGCTTTTAGCCCACATAAGTCATTATTCTTAGAAGTAGGATGGGAAGCTGAGGACCTTGATTTGTTGGAGTTTTTTCCCTTTGAAATAAAATAAATAGTTGTTGGTTTTATGTATATTGGGTGCTTTTTAAAACCAAACTGCTATACTAGGGATGACTGGAACTGGCTGGAGAAAAAAATTGAAAAAATAATTTCAAACTGGAATCATAGATGGCTTACTTTAGGAGGAAGGGTCACACTTGTTAAAGTTGTTCTCGAAAGCATACATGTGTATTGACTTTCTCTGGCTAAGATACCAGAATGTATTCTAAACAATATTAGAAGGAGGATGTTTAGATTCCAATATTAGGAGGAGGATGTTTAGATTCTTGTGGATTGGTAAAAAAATAAAAGAAGGGATGCATTTGATAAGTTGGAAAAGGATTGCAAAACAAAAAAAAGGAGGGTGGGTGGGGTATTAAAAATATTTTTTCCTTTGGAAAAGCCTTGGTGGCTAAAATTTTGTGGAGGTGTCTTATGGTGCCTGTTCTATGGAATGAGGTGATACTTAAAAAATACCTTAAGAAGAAAACTATAACTGAGTGGCTCAGGGAAGAAAGGAAAAATTGGATTGATATTTAAAATATTTGGATAACACTCACCTCTTCAATAACTATTATAACTGATTGGCTAGTGTGGAATCTCGTAAATTGGAGGGATATCAGAATTGGAGTTGATCCAATGGTTGGGTCTCACACTTATTATAAACTGCCAATAAATCTCATTTCTGCACTTAAGGCAAAAGGCATAGAATTCCTTGCACAAGCTGGGACAATTGATCTAGAGAACACAAGTCATACAAGCTAGAAAAAGGATGAGACTTTAGGGATGGAAGGAGAAAAAAAAGATGAATGGAATATTTTTGTTAAGGGTCTAGTTGGTTCGGGGTTTGAATTAAATAACAAAAATGATACCTTATTGTGGTCTTGGGATACTAAAGGTGGACAGGTGAATGCAAAACAAGCTTATGAAGTCCAACTGATGAAGAATGTAGAGGAAGAACCAAATTATTGGAATACTGAACTCTGGAATTGGTAGCTCCCTCTTAAAGTCAAACTTTTTATTTGGTTAATGCTTGAACATAAAATTCTTACATGGGAGAATTTGATCAAAAGAGGTATCTTTGGGCCTAGTAGATGTGTATTGTGTGGAAACAATGAGGAAAGAATGTATCATCTATTTGTAGAGTGTAGTTTTACCAAAGACATTTGGTTTACAATTGTAAAAGATTTAAAACTCTTGAGTACTTGGGAAGGAGGATAAATTCAATGTTTACAAAATTGGATAAGGAAGGAGTTAAATTGGAAAGAAATCCCTTGTTATATTTGTTGGGAGGTTTGGAAGCACATGAATCTGGTTATTTTTTAAGATCATCCTTTGAATCTGGTTAGAGCTTGTAACAATATTTTACAAGATTTGGGAGAAATAAAAAATTCAAAATCTACTAAGCTTAGTAGGGTTGATAGGTCTCCTTTACTTGATTGGGATTTCGCAATGGGGTTTTTTTCTGGCACTTGGGTTTTTTTCTGGTGCCTCACAAGACACGAGTGCTAAATGTGGGGTTGGAGATGTATTGAAATGTCCAGCTAAGGGCACTTTCAAACTTAAGATGAACTATGGTAGAGGAACTAATACTAGGGGTGAACTCCTAGCTTTGTGGTGCATCTTATTTTTTGCTTGCTATAAAAAGGTAACAAGGTTACAACTGGTAGGTGACACAAAAATTATCATTGAGTGGTTTGTTAATGAAAACAATCTACAGGTGGTCTCTCTTCCGCCTTGTATGACAAAAATTCAAGTGTTGAGCCAGAATTTTCAACAACTCAAAGCTCAACATAGATATAAAGTTTATAACAAGGAAGTTGATCATCTCTCAAAACAATCTTTGTTACTAGACAAGCTTTGTTATTCGATGATGATGGAATATATATGACAAAAATTCAAGTGTTGAGCCAGAATTTTCAACAACTCAAAGCTCAACATAGATATAAAGTTTATAACAAGGAAGTCGATCATCTCTCAAAACAAGCTTTGTTATTCGATGATGATGGAATATATTTTGCACTGTGTACAAAAGTATGTTCAATTTTTTTTGAAAAATTAACTATCAGTTAAAAGTTCATTGATGCAAAGGTGATACAAGTAGTTTTTTATATTGTAACTAGTTATGTAAAAAGATAGGTTATATATTTCCAAGTATGTACCTAAATGTTTTTAATATTTCCGGAGTAAAATGTATTATGTTCAGACCTTACATCTCTATAGTCTTGTAAAAAAGGAACTGAAAGTTCGGTTACAGAAGACCGGTTGTTAATTATCTCAAATAAAAATTGCCGAAATTTCAGTTCCATGGATATTGATTACTGTCAATAGTTCATTATCTCATTTAAAAATTGCGCCGAAATTTCAGTTGAATGATTATTGATTACCATCGATGATCAAGATTGATTTCGTGATTAATATGATACACAAAAATTTTAGAACCAAATCGGAAAAAGTTAATATATAAATTCACTATTTATTAAATTTGATTTTTGTAGTTGGATTTATATTTATATTTTTAAATTCGATAGAAGTTTTGTCAAAATTATAATGATAGAATTTTTGATTATAAGTTTTTGTTTTAAAAGTATTTTAACATATTCTAAAAATATCCACATGATCAAAATTTCAGTATTAATTTAATTGAAAAAAAAAACTGAACGTATCCGCTTTTGAACGTTGAACGTCCAACGCACCCGAACAATGACGTGAACAGAACATTCATATAATTCCCTCTATTCCAGTATTTAAGGCACACAGTTTAATTTCTTGATGCAAAGACCCACAGAAAATTCATATAGCTCCCTCAATTCCAGTATTTAAAGCGCATAGTTTAATTTCTTGATACAAAGAACAGTTTGTGTTTTCATCATGAAGATTTGAATTTTACTGTAATTTCATCATCGAATTAAAATAAAATAAAATTTAAATAAAATTAGATACGGACCATTTAACATATTAAATTTAAATATTCTAATTTTTTAAATTCATGATATATGTATATATTAAATTGAAGTTATTAAAAATTTATTATAAGAAGGTTATTTTTTTATGATTTGTATGGTATTACTATTAATTTTTTTTTAGATTAACACCTCTTTCCAACATGATTTTACAATGGGAGAAGCAGAGGGGTACTTTACGACCCTAGAGGAAATCTAGAACTGAACTATTATTGGAAAATTGACATCACCTCTAATAAGAATGTTGAAACATATGTGGTATATCAAGGGGTCCAATTGGTAAAGGAGAGGCAAATCACCGACTTGAATATTTTTGGAGATTCCAAAAACACAATTAGATACTTTGTGTTAGGTTACTCGCTGAAAGACAAAAGATTGAAAAACTTAATTGAATGTATTAGGAACTCCTTGCTTGGTCTCAAGATTTAATTCTATCATATCTATCGTCACCCTAACTCAAAACCGGATGCAATGTCGAACAAAGCCATCATCTTGGCCCCTGGTCTTATGGAGGTTGAAGGAGTAGAGTGCATAATTAACCCTTCGTAGCTATGATGTTACTTATGGGTAGGGCCCACCTTGAATGCGTGGAATGATCCCTTCGTTCGCGTGGTGGTAGCATGCATATTCTACTTTATGATCATGTTGGGAAGTTCATTCACAAGATAAGTGTTGGCTCGTGGGTGGTATCACCGCAACTAGAATATGGTACGCTCCTGGTCTATTTTTGTTCTCAAATTGTTGGATACGTCTCTGGAGAGGGGTACTGCAATTATGGGATTTTGTGGATCAGAAAGGAAAGTACAGTTTCATTGGCCAAATTTGGGAGGAGACGTCATTCAAATCCTGATTTCGCATTACCACCTTGTTGGACGTTATTTGGATATGGATTCGACGGTACAAAGTTCTTGTATTACTTATTTAGGGATTGATTATCTTTCTATTAATGAAGGAGGTGAAATTTCGTTGTGTACTTTGTGTCTTGGCTTTCAGAAGGTTAATTTGGGGGTTTGTTTGGTGCGCATTTCCTTTGGCTTGACTCTGTTGGGGCTCTTGGTAGCTTCCTTGGTGCATTTTCCTTTAGGTGTCATTATTCTCCTCAATCTGGTGATTGTTTCTAATAAATCCTTGCATGAAGTAAGCGGGCCTTTCCAGAAATCTATACAAAGAGATATAATTAGTTTATTTAAAATTTATTTTTATGACAAATTACATTTTTTTGTTTTGTTTTCTAGTTTGTCTGTGACCTATGGGACTAGCCTCTGGCTTGAGAACGACTCAGGGGCATCTAAGCTGTCAAAATCACTCAGGGATCGCACCCGACTTGAGCCACACTATCCCTTAACATGGCTAGATTTTTTGTCCTCACAAATTTCGAAGCGATAACTTAACATCATAGAATGCCTTAACAACACACTCTGTCACCGACACCTGAAAATAATTAATTACATTAACATAATGTAAAATTTTGATTAAAAAATGTATGTAATTATTTAAAAAAATAAAAAATTACATAATGATTTTAATAACAAAAGGCTTGATTTGAAAAAATAAAAAACACTATCTATAATTTGTTTTCCTATCATTTTAGATGTTATTGATAATCACAATTGATTTTTTACCATTTTTTTTTTTTAAACATTAAAATAAATAAATACACTTTTACTTTTTAATAAATTATACTTAAAAATATAAAAACTAAAATAAACTTTTCATTTTGGATAAATAATACTTTTATAATCGTAAATTGAAAGAAAAAAAAAGATAAAAAAAAATAGTTTTTATCTTAGTGAGAACTAATGATGAGCTTTTTGTCTTATTTTGTTTTTTTAATTTGACTTTCCTCTTTTCTTCGATTGTCTCTTTATAGTTGATTTAAAACATATTTACAATATAAAATATTTAAATTTATTTTTTTTACAAATAATATTATTATATGAAGGTTTCGTATTCATTTTTCCATTACATTTATAAAAAACTTATTTAACATATATTTTTATGATAAATAATTTTTATGATAAAGAATGTAAGATTGTTAAAAAAAACTATAGGATAATGTTTTTAATGAACTCCTAAAATTTTACAAGATAAATAAATACAAATTTTTAATCAAAAGGGAAAAAAAAACACTGTAGTTTTTGTGCTTATGTAAGACAGATATTAAGCAATTTTAGAGGTAGATTTTGACTTGTAAAATAAAATAAAATAATATGATTCTCTTGAGAGACTCGAATTCCTACTTTAAAAATATTTAGGAATCCCCTAATGTCATGGACAACATTTCAAACCATTTCTACAAAGGAAGAAGTTTTTTCAATAGATGACATAGAGTTCAATGTTAAACAAATTGCAAAAAGGAAAGCTAAGGATAATGCTTTTATAGGATAATTCTATTAATGAACTCTTAAAATTTTACAAGATAAATAAATACAAAGCCCTAATCAAAAGGAAACAAATATATTGTATAAATAGAAAACAAGAGAAGTCTTTGTTCCTATGTAAGATAGATATTAAGAAATTTTAGAGGTAGATTTTGAATAGTAAAAGTAAATTAAATAATATGATTCCCTTGAGAGAATGAAATTCCTACCTTAAAAATATTTATGAATCCCCTAATTTCATGGACAACATTCAAACCATTTCTACAAAGGACGAAGTTTTTTCAATAGATGACATAGATTTGAATGTTAAACAATTTGAAAAATGGAAAGCTAAGGACATCGAAGGATAAAGAGAAGAAATATTAAAAATTGGAGGGCCTATCCTCATCCCTCACGTCCATAAGCCTCATTGTACTTATTTTTAAAAGTGGGGATAAATAGAATATCTCTAGCTATAGGACCATGATAATAAACCCTTTAAAATCTATAATTAAACTATGGACCACCTTGTTACACTCAGGATCATTGTAGAGGAGTGTCACAATAATAAACCAATCTCCTACGTTGTCTTGTTAACTTTATAAAATATTTTGACATAACCTAGGACTAACCTTTGGAATAGGTTATAAGAGATCAAAATTCATTTGAAGTTGAGATCTACCATGATAAGGTTGTACAAGAATGTTATTACCAAGTTTAAGAACACTAAGTGTAGATCAAAATAAGTCAATTGTAATATAGGAGTTAAGAAAAGTTGCCCTGTATCTCGTCCCTTTTTGACATATATATTGACAAGGAAAGATGTTTGGAAGAAGTAGTTTGTGTTGGCTTACTTCTCACTGTTTGTGTTGGCTTACTTTGACACAACCTAGGACTAACCTTTGGAATAGGTTATAAGAGATAAAAGTTCATTTGAAGTTGAGATCTACCATGATAAGGTTGTACAAGAATGTTATTACCAAGTTTAAGAACACTAAGTGCAGATCAAAATAAATTAATTGTAATATAGGAGTTAAGAAAAGTTGTCCTGTATCCCGTCCCTTTTTGACATATATATTGACAAGTTAGAAAGATGTTTGGAAGAAGTAGTTTGTGTTGGCTTACTTCTCACTGTTATAGTCATCATCCTTATTGTTTACACAGATGATATTTATCTTATGGTACGGATTCCCTATGATCTTGAAAAGAAACTAAAAATCCTCAAGGAATTCTTCTCTAGTATGGGTATGACTGTTAACATTGACAAAATGAAGGTTATCATAATTAAATATAGAAAGATAACTTTCGCTAATTTTCTGTATGACAACAACTTGGAGGAACTGAATTCATACAAATATATCCTAGTTTATCTTCACCACAAAATTCATTGGAATCACAGCATTGAAAAAATGATAAATGGATAATGGAAATTGTATCAAGGATTGGAAAGTAGTTGTAAGTCAGTGGATCTTTCGTTATGGGATGAGAATAAACTTCTCTTTAATATTCTCATCACTCATGTTATATTATATGGTTTTGAAGTCTAAGGCTTCAAAATCATTGGAGAATCATGGAGAAAGATAGAGAAAATATAAAAGTGGTTTATATCGTATAATATCAAAATTAAAGGAAATACACCCAATCCCATCCTCATAGAAATGAGTATTTCCCCCATCGAGAGCATGAATATGACTAGGTACCTAATGTACAAGAACAATATAAATAACATGGAAGACAAGAGGCTTCCTAATATTGCTTCAAAATCGAGTGGAAACAACCTATGAGTCAAATTGGGGTAGCATTTAAAGATGCCTAGTCTTGGCTAAATTAATGGCGAATAAGGAAGAAGTTACTCTACAAAATAATTATAATATTAAAAGTGTTATTACATCTAATTTTAAGGAGAAATTGTGGTGAGCTAAATATTTTTTTCCAGGTTACAAAGCCTAGGGAAAACCCTGTTACGAGATCAACATGTCAGTTACGGAAATTGAAACTGGGTGGGGAGGATAACAATCGTTCCTCCCAACCACTGAAGCTAAATCCAATTGACTACATGATAAATAATTATAAATTAAAACAAAATTAAGATATTGTAAGGAGGTGATAAACAATAATCTAGAAGATCAAAAGTGTCTTTTTGTTTTGACTATTGTAAAGAAGAAAATCAATATTTCTTAGACAAGAATAAATCCTCACTAGATCCATAGTGAAACCGAGTGCTGGAGAATTCCTAAAATATTATGGGTTGAAAAAATTTGTCATCTTTGTGACACTAAGATGGTTGAATATCAAAAACACTTTCTCTTAAAATGTTTTGCGTACACTCACATTAAATCAAACTTTCAAAATATTTGTTACAATAATGACCTTTGTAACCTTTTAACTCATCAAAACTATGGTTATTTATAAATGTTTCTCTTAAATATTTTCGAGTATACAAATAAAACTCTAACTAAGTAATTCCTTATCTTTCTTAAGGTTCAATAAACCAAATTTAATCTTGGTAAACATTAATCATCAAACATAAATAAAACGCATAATAGCCAATGGAAAACAAAATATAATCTCAATCACATTAAATCACAAAGTATAATTTATCATGGGGTTCACTATAAATCATTGAGAACATAAGGATCCATAAAATGGTCAATCCCTACATTGATAATTTTATTAATAATATTAACCATAATGGGGATCTCTATTATGAATTAGGAAAAATAGATGTTACTCAAAGAGAGAAGATCCTCTCCTTCATCCCACAACTGGTAAAACTATAGGAAAACTCTGAGATCACTTGGTGATTAACTGAGGAGGAAATTATAGATGTGATCTATTAGTTTGAATCTAAGAAGGAACTAGGGCTAGACATGTTTTTAGCTCACTTTTATAAAAAAATGTTGGCCTATAATAAACTTTGAATTGATCATCCAAAATGGGGGGAGAAACAAACTTTGCCTTTCTATCCTTAATTCCAAAGGAGAGGAGTGACGTGTACTTCTCTAGGTTCAATCCCATATCTCTTTGTAACATCTCTTACAAAATAATGTCTAAAATCATCGGCAACAAATTTCAGACAATCCTTTCAAAGCTCATTTCTCCTAATCAAGGGGGGTTTGTGGCCAAAAGACAGATTTGGGACAATATAGTGTTGGTGCAAGAAGCAATTCACTCCAACAAAGTCATGAGAGAGAAATGTATAGTCATTAGAATAGACATGGAAAATGCATTTTTTGATTTCATCACAACTTCGTTTTGGTAGTCTTTCATAAATTTGGCTTCATCCTAGTATTAATTTAATGGATTGAAGCTTGTATCAACACCCCATGGATCGCTCCATTGATAAATGTCTGCCCAATCAACTTCTTTAAAGATTCCATAGGTATCAAGAAAGGGTGTTTTCTCTCCCTCTTCTCTACATTTTAATTGCATAAGGGATCGATCGAAGACTGGAAAAAGAGAGGAGGGTTGAAAGCATTCCAGGTCTCAAAACTGTGTAAGGTGTTAAGAGGGTAAAATACTCCCAATTTATGGATCACATTCTTCTTTTGGGAGGTGCATCTTCGATCACAGTGGAACGTTTCAAGGAAGATTTAGATCAATTCAAAGAATCCTTAGGGAAACTGGTGAATAATATTAAATTCCACCTATACGCCTAGAATGTAAGTGTTCACTCTCTTGCTTTTATTTCCAAGGTGCTCCAATTCTCCTTTTTGTCAAAATAAAGGACCTTTAAATACTTGTGGATCTCTATTTGTCTTAATACCATATATTCGACATATTGGTCCTCTATTCTCTCCAAAATCAAAGAAAAAATTAATCTATAGGGGGAACAGTGATTGAACCCTCTTAGGTGCCTAATGTTGGTTAAGGAAGTTCTATTAGATCTATCAATATTCCAATTCTCATCCCTGCTAGCCCGAATTAGGATTAGAAATGAGTTATCTCAAGAGATGTGAAAATTCATGTGGCAAGGAGGCACGACAAATTCTAAAATATTCCATTTGGACAATTGGCATAGAGGGAGGGCTCCAAAATCTCATGGTGGTATAGGAATAAAGGATCCAATGTTTGAAAACATAGCTCTGGGATCTAAAATGTTGTGGAGGTTAATTTCAGGCAAGTTATGTTGATAGAAAAGAGCTCTTATCTTCAAAAAAATTTTCCAGCGATCATCTTTGAAGTTTGTAAAATCCCCCCCTTACTCAGAATGTTTCTCATATTTGGATGTTTCTTCAAGTTTCACTTCCTCTCATTTGAAATAATCTCACTTGGATTCTTGGAAATGACAGATAGATTTATGTGTGGAAAGACAATATTATGAGACCGCCTCCACTCATTCAGGATATCGTTCTATCCCCTCTTAGATATTGGTTTCTATCTCAACAGAAATCCACCATCCATGACATATCTAGTTGGTGCAATATCTAAGGGATTTGGTTAGGTTGGGACCTTGGGGAAATACTAGACAATCTTAAGGAGTTGGATGGAACTTTGGTCTCAAATCTTCATGGGAAATCACCTGGACACATAGAGGATTAGGATAAGAGAGGATGAGGTGATCATGGTTACACGGTAAACAAAGTATATGAATCCCTTCTTCTCGAGTCCTTCCTACTGGGAAAATATAAATATCAGTCAAACATATGGCATAAGGATGAGCTTCCAAAAGTGAAGATATTCAGTTGGACCCTCTCTCATGGAAGGATACTTACTAGTGAAAATTTATGTAAGAGAGGCATATTCAGGCACTCCATATGTGTCTTATGTATTGAAAATTATGAATCCATCCTTGATTTGTTCCTGGTGTACACTTTTGTCAAAGAGGTTTGGCAACTAATCTTGCAATAAATCAGTCCTAGAGTACACTATCCAGAATCGGTTAGTACCATTCTTGGGAAATGGCACACATACTACATGGGCTCCTTTCAGTATAATAAAATCTTCAAACAACTTTGGATGGCCCTCCCTAAGTTTGTATGCTATTAATTTTGGGTAGAAATAAATAGGAGTGTCTTCAAGGATGAAACCTCTTGCCCTAGTGGGGTTGCAAACAAAGTGAGAGCCAAAATATTGAATTTGTTTAACTATAGGAGACTCAATATTTCCAACCCACATCTTTTGGACCCGCAAGAGAAAGAGTGGTCAGCCAAGTTTGTTCTCCAGATAAATTGTTAGTCATCAGTTCACCCCAGATTACACTTGAAGCTTCAACTTTCGCAATCTGCGTTTCAGAGGTGGATTTCTTCTCAGAATTTTCATATCCTTTGCTTCGATGGTGGTTCCAAAGGAAATCCTAAGGTGGTAGGAGTAGGAGGTTATATTATTGTCCCAAGGGTAAATATCAAGCTCAAATTAGCTTGGAGCCTTGGCTAAGCCTCTAATAATCAATCTTAGGAGTATGCATTACTCCAAGGAATTCAATTAGCCAAAGTGAATCATATTTAGAATCTCGTCATAATTGGAGACTCTAGAAACAAAATTAGATTCTTAGTTCAAGGATCCATTCCAAGGGGTGCCCACCTGGGTTCTATTATCGGATGAGTTTGTGGCACTTTTAAGGCCAATTGCCAGGTTTCCTTCTTCAACATTCTATCAGAAAATAATAGATTAGCAGACAACCAAGCTAATTTAGAAACTTCTTTGAAAAAATGGAATTTATCTATCAATGGGAGGTCTTCCCATTCCCTAATTCCATGATAAATGATCGTCACTATCATGTCCCCATTTTTGTATTCCCTTGGCTGCAGTGGAAATGACTTTTGTGGCTTGTTGGTGAAGAAAAAGGGAGTAAAAAAGGGTCATTTAATGTCTCTTAGTTAGGAGATGTTATGTTTTTAAAGTGACATTAAGGAAATAATATAAATTATGATTAATAAGTTACTTATACATTATTAAAGTGACTTATAATATTAAAGTGAAAGTAAAAGGGGAATATGTGTCATATTTGTTTTAGTCAAAAAGGGGAAAGTTATAGAAGGCATGGAAGAAGGATAAAATGACGAGTAGAGCTTCACTTTGGATTAGGATTCGATCTCTCAATTTGGAAGTGCTCTTGGAGCCATAGCCTCGTTAGGGTTTATTAAAACCCTTCCACTATTGGATTTGGTTTTGGTGGTGTAATATGCACCCTAGCTAGACAAGAGGGGGGATCCATCTAGGATTTCCATTAGAGTTTCAATTTGGGGGTTTGTTTTCAGTTGGAGGTATATCATCTTGCGTAGGAGGCTTGAGGGTATCGAAGTGTTCTAGAGGTGCACAAAGTTTTCAAGGGATGGATCCATTTTCTATAGGTCTATTGAAACACCCTCGCACAACAGATATAGGGGGTCCTGTGAGGCCCCACTTGTTGTATACCTCCATCCCACGAGAAACTTCCGGTTATCCAACTTTGTCTTGCGAGGACCTCTGTAAAAATGAACTGGTCGAGACACTTGGGCATGGGTAGCCAGATTTCTTTCATCGGTATTATAGTAGCTTGAATTTATCTCTATTAGGGATTTAAGACTTATAGGGGTTTGGCATCATTCTTGGAGAGGGTTTGGAGAGTTGGAGTTAACCGCTAAGAAGGTTCGAGAAAGAACCATCTTCTAGAAGGCATCAAGGCACTACACTAGGTTTTGGGTTTTTCAGTTTATGTTTGCTGGTTTTGAAAGCTGCTACGACAACCTTCAACATTGTATTTTGTGGTCAAGATTATGTTATTAATAAAGTTCCATATTATCTCTTCTATTTTCTGGTGTATTTAGATTGAATGAAACATGTTTGTCAAAATTTATATCTATGGGTTATGAGCAAACTTTTTGTAGAAATTCCTCAATAAACTTAACAACATATGTGTTTGGAGAAGAAGATAACCATAACTACATATTGGACAACAAACCATCATCTTCCTCGCATATTCCCATTGGGGACATTACAATGGTATCAAAGATGGAGATCTTGACAACTTGAGGGGATTTTACAGTATGGAGGTGATAGTTGATCACATTTCATGGGGTCCAACCTACTCAAGGCTTAGCTATGGAGGTGATAGTTGAGCACATTCCTTGGGGACTATCCCACAAGGATGCATATGCATCCATGGATTGTATGGACAAGTATATGACAGACACATACATAGGTTCAAGTGACATAAACATGATGATGGATTTAGGATACAGGATGGTACATGATGATTCAGTCATAGATAGAAATGTCTAGGGGTATTCATTGGCACCAAGTATTGTACATTTGAGTTATGGGGTGTTTCCTCTGGGGCAACCTCTTGACAGAGTTCTCAGGCATACTATTGAGTGGAGGTTTCCCAGGATTAGTGAGTGGATGGGTGAGCCTCATGGAGAAACATATTCCTTGAATATTGATCTTCGATTGGGATATCATAAGACTACTTACAAGTCTCATTATGGGAACTACATTTTTTGGTCATTCCATTAGGGTTGACCAACATGCTTGTCACCTTTTAGTCTCACATGAACCCCATCTTTACACCACAACTACAGGGGTTTATGCTAGTGTTATTTTATGATCTCATCATATACAACAAGATATGGGAGGATCGTTCAATACATTTAGGTGAGACATGGGGCATGATGGAGAGAATATTCAAGCATGGGACAGAGTACTCTGTAGAGATTGATCTTTGATCGGGATATCATCAGGACAGGGACAAAGATCTTGGCACGACATATGTTTTACATTTTGGGCATGTGATTAGGATGCAATATGTACAAACACGTCAAGAGGATATCCCTCACATAGTGGATTAGTTCACATGGATTTCAGCTAATTGGAATTCCCACCTTCTGGTGGAATATTCCAAGGACTAATTTTTTCTTGCGAGTTGATAGATGGTCATATTCAGGACGACAGGTACAAAATAATGGAAGATATAATCTACTATGGATCTAGCATATACTTAGTACCTGAGTCCACACTTAGGGAAGATATCATGAGGGTTATACATGATTCACCCGTGGCAATACATTTTGGGTATTTTCAAACTTACCAGCAGATTAAAGAGAGGGTATCATGGAAGGGCCTCGAGGACGATGTATGAAGACATGTGAGGGAGTGCATGAATTTTTAGCAGAACGATTCAGATCATACCTATCCATTAACTTTATGACAGTATACACTTTTCTTGACATAGGGGTGGGAGAGTGTGTCGACATATTTCAACAAAAGTCTACAAGAGGTGCATGGAAGGGACTACAATTCCGAGACTTCATCAAAGAAAAATGCACCATAGTTTGCAAAGTGGTTCTTTAGTGAGGTGTTCAAACTTCAGGCATTTAAACATCTTTTAGTGATAATTCTTGTCTTGGGCTCGAGAGCATTCGGGTCTGCAAGTTACACGAGAAGCGCCCGAGCACAGCATGGAAAAATCTTGTTTTTCGGCTTCCAATCAAATGAGCGGGTGAAATTACGTTGTCAACGGCCCGGATTCATCCATAAGAAAATATCAATGGTCATCGGGATATCGGGGCTACCAAGTTAACCGATATATAGTTTCAAAGAAAGCACCTATATTTCAAGACTAAACCTGGGTCGTCCGATCCAGTGATGCGTGGTGCAAGATCTAGTCACGTCGGCATATCGGCATTCGAGAATTCGAAGGGTAAAAGTCCCTCGTCATCTCACATCTCGAAACCCCGAACCCCGAAACACCGATAAGCACCTTTGAAGATAAGCCTATGGTCCTAGCACCTGGTCACGTCAATCGAGCCTGATAATGGAGGCAGCCCTCTTCTAACGTCAAATGCCATTGGGACCATCCATCTGAGGGACACACGGTGCATAGCTGAGCCACGAGTGGGGCCCTTCGAGATTTTCATGATGAAAGCACCGAGGTCATATCAGTCGTCCATCCATCGATGAAACTCGAGCGCATTGGACTTGAAGGGGGGTAAAATGCAAAGGAATGGGTTAAAAACCCACTTTTCTTAAGTTCGGGATGAAAATGCGTATGTGTTTAAAGAGAAATCAGATCTGGACGACAGGGATTAGAGCGCCCAGATCAACGATGCACATTGGATTTTGGAGCCCCCCCACCTTTCTACCTTTAAGCGGAGGGGGGGGGGTCCGAAATCCGGGGCACACCTCTTCAACGGATGCGATTAGAGCGCTCGGATCAACAGCGCGCAAGGTGATTCCAGACCCCCCTCACCTTTCTACCTTTAAGCGGAGTGGGGGGGTCCGGAATCGGGGACGCATCTCTCCGACGGCTATGATTAGAGTGCCCGGATCAGTGGCGCACATTGTATTCCGAAGCCTTCTGTCTTTCTTCGTTTAACCAACGTGGGCCCCTTTCTTGTCGTGTCATCTTTTGTACCATCCTTCCCCTTGCCATCTGTTCTCCTCCTGGCCGTGCGATGAGGCTCGCTCCCTTTAGCCCTTCCTCATCCTCCGACATCTGTCTACCTTCCCTCTTCCGGTCCATGTGGTCCCTCCCCCCATCTCATCATCCACTCACCTTCCGAGCCTCCTCGTCCCCTTCCATGTCTCCCACTTCCTTCCATGACAGCCTTTCACTACCACACCCATCCTTAGACCCTCTTATATTCTACAACCTCATCACCTCTCATCTCACCCTCACAGTGTTGACGCCATCACCTCCCTTTCCCCTTCCATGTCAAGCGTGCCAGTTCCTCCATGCCTTATCCATCAGACTGTCCAACTGTTCCAGGTGGCAGCGTGAGGGGTCTTCCACGTCCCAGAGGGCAGAGTTGACCGAGGCCATTCCCAATCCCAAGGTATTATTGCCGTGAAGGTAGTTGAACGTCATCTTCTTCCATAAATAGAAGGCCAGGAAAGGACCAAGCGTACAAGTAGACTGATAGTCCTTCCTGACGGAGATTGCGTCTGTCAAACCACTACAGGACAGTCAGGAGTCCCATTGCGTCTTTCATAAGTGCACGATCATCCAGAGTCTGCATGCGCAGACTGTCAGAAGACATGCAGACACAAAGTTTTTAATGCAGCTTCTCGTTTCCGCTGCTGTTGTTTTGTTTTGGCTATATGTAGGCATTTTTTCCATTTTGTAAAGGATCGATGGTAGAGAAGAGCTCCCTACTGTAAAGTTTTAACAGACATTCTAGTTTTCTGGGTATGAATTTGTATTTGAGATCTCTTGTTTTATGACAAACAGTTTTCCTATCCCGTCTATGTTTTCCTCTAATACCAAAGAGTTCGTGATTGACTGATTCTCACGGATCATTGCAGTTATTTTATGATGAAAGGTTCATTATTGTATGATTGCATTCTTCGGTTTTGCGTTTGAATGTAAGATGATATCACCTTCGAACGTCTTCTTCCATAGTCTATTAGTAACTCGATGTTAGTACCAGACCTCTGCTTTTCTCTTACATAAGTCTTCCGCCTGTTTCACCATATACTACAACTCACTGTCTGAAGTTTATACAAGACCTCATTCACCCATGCATGCCTAGCCTAGTTTTAGAGTTGGGACGATATTGTCTTGAGTTGGATTCCATTCGGTCACCCCATCTATAAACCACTGTGACATAAAACTGATGGGTGTCAGGCTCTGCTCCTGCAAACAATCCAGGAGTGGCTTTCGACGCTAACATTTCTGGCGCCGTTGCCGGGGACGAAGTTGAAGATTTTCCCTGGGCAGAATGACATTGAGCCTCTGATTCTGAAGGTGCATCAGACATCAGAGATCTTAAAGAATTCTACTGTGCACCTGGAGACTCCACTATGGCGACTCCATTGTTTCCACATCACTGTTTCAGCTATGATTACTGTTAGCACACCTGAAAGCTGACCCTAAGAAGCTTTCTCGAGAAGGTTTCAGCAGCTGCTTTCTCATCCTGAGAAGCTTCTTGGGGTAACGACAATGTTAAGTTCTGGCCTTTGATGGTGAACAAGGACCAGACACACTTGAAGCTGCGCATATTTCACCTGGCGAATCCATGATTCGAGGATCGATTGGAGACTCCACTGGTTCGATATGGAGAAGTTTCTGGCTCAAAGGTTTTCTTTCTATGACTTTTCTCAAATAGTTGGTTTTCCTAATGCACTTCCTGATAGAGACCAATGGGAAGATTTCCTCCCTGAATTTTATGCAACAAGTTGGGAGGAACCAGCTGAGCATTTACTGGACTTCCATGAGGCTATCCACCGACACAATATCACGCATGAGGATGTCCAGATTAAGCTCTTCAAGTATTCATTGAAGGGAGTTGCTCTTGAATGGTGCCGGTCTCTTCCCGCTGCAAGCATCCGCTCTTTAACAGGTTTTCATACAACCTTCAATTCATTTTGTAAAGACTACTATCCAACTGATGGTTTGTTTGAAAACTATTGTGAGGAGTTTTCTTCGCTACAGGAAGCCTCTGCTAGCCCTGAAGACCAGGTCCATGATGAAGCCCTTACTATGGAGGAAAGCATCTGCTGTGAAAATATAGAGGTGTGGTACGATATTAATTGTGTTAGCCCTAGAACGGGAGCATCTGACATCATATCAGATGCATATGTTCTTTTAGATATTCATGAAGATCAACACACCTCTTGTGGAGATTATGAGTTTGCAGAGCAGATGTGGTCCATGGTAGATGTCTCACCTGAGTACCGGGTTGAAGCAGATATTCCTAGCAACCCTTCTTCTGAGGACGGAGGCCTTCCCGTTTTTAAAGAAGAAATTATTGTGAAAGTGGTTTCCTCTCTTTTTCTCCAGGGGGTTTTTCACGATATATGTTTACCTGGGATTAAAGAGAAAAAGATTACGTGTGAGCAGCGAGAACCAGTAGGTCCCACTATCCCTAAAATGGAATTTTTTTACGGGATCACTGTTCTGGAGGAGGATCATATCAATGAAGGACCCCCCCTTTTTGATATATATTATAGTGATGATGAGCAGCAAGCTTATCCTACTTTTGATCACTATAGAGATACTGAAGAGCCAGTCAACAAACAAAACCACCCCATGGTCCCTATTTATGATGAATACGAATCGGACCTGGGGGAGACCAAACCAGAGGAGAAGAATATTTCCTGTCCAGAGCCAGTCAGCAAGCAGCCACCGCCCGAGAGCAGCAAGCCCATTTCAGTTATTCAACCGCCTGTGCTTATCAGAGATATTCGACCGCAGGTGAACAACTGTGTAGCAGAAGAGGTTGTCTGTCGCCAATTTCCTGGAATTGGCCACTCATTTGATGACCCTGTCAGCGAATACATGGAGTGGCATTTCCCTTATGCTTTGGAGCCGCCCTATTTCATCTCAACTCTAGCCTACGAGGAGAAGTTGGAGAGTGTATCCGTTCTGTTGTCACAGTTACACTATCTGCTGGTGATCATCAACAGAAGGAAGGAGCTTCTATCCAGGGAGTTGCTTGAATGGCTATGGTGGAAGTTCTCTTTCACCTAGCCCATGTAAAAGATTTTATTAGCATTAGGACTGTATATAAATAAGCTCCTTTGGGCATGTAGCTTTACTTTGTTACTTTTATTTTTTCGACCTGTATTTGCAGTAGCGGGATGTTTTGAGCATGACTCCATAGCCCAACAGCAAGGCAATGAAGCTGCAGAATGAGTTCTTAGAGAATCACAGGGACGAATCTATCCCCCATGGAGCCTAATGTTAGTGATAATTCTTGTCTTGGGCTCGAGAGCATTCAGGTCTGCAAGTTACACGAGAAGCGCCCGAGCGCAGCATGGAAAAATCTCGTTTTTCGGCTTCCAATCAAATGAGCGGGTGAAATTATGTTGTCAACGGCCCGGATTCATCCATAATAACAGATCAATGGTCATCGGGATATCGGGGCTACCAAGTTAACCGATATATAGTTTCAAAGAAAACACCTATATTTCAAGACTAAATCTGGGTCGTCCGATCCAGTGACGCGTGGTGCAAGATCTAGTCACATCGGCATATCGGCATTCGAGAATTCGAAGGGTAAAAGTCCCTCGTCATATCACATATTGAAACCCCAAACCTCGAAACACCGATAAGTGCCTTTGAAGCTAAGCCTATGGTCCTAGCACCTGGTCACGTCAAGCGAGCCTGATAATGGAGGCAACCCTCTTCTAACGTCAAATGCCATCGGGACCGTCCATCTGAGGGACACACGACGCATAGCTGAGCCACGAGTGGGGACCTTCGAGATTTTCATGATGAAAGCACCGAGGTCATCTCAGCCGTCCATCCATCGATGAAACTCGGGCGCATTGGACTTAAAGGGGGGTAAAATGCAAAGGAATGGGTTAAAAACACACTTGTCCTAAGTTCGGGATGAGAATGCGTCTATGTTTAAATAGAAATCAGATATGGATGGCAGGGATTAGAGCGCCCAGATCAAAAACGCACATTGGATTCCGGAGCCCCCCCGCCTTTCTACCTTTAAGCAGAGGGGGGGGTCCGAAATCGGGGGCGCACCTCTTCAACGATTGCGATTAGAGTTCTCGGATCAACGACGCGCAAGGTGATTCTGGACCCCCCCCCGCCTTTCTACCTTTAAGCAGAGGGGGGGGCTCCGGAATCGGGGACACATCTCTCCGACGGCTGTGATTAGAGCGCCCGGATCAGCGGCACACATTGTATTCTGGAGCCTTCTGTCTTTCTGCATTTAACCAACGTGGCCCCCTTTCCTGTCGTGTCATCTTTTGTACCATCCTTCCCCTTCCCATATGTTCTCCTCCTGGCCGTGCGATGAGGCTCGCTCCCTTTAGCCCTTCCTCATCCTCCGACATCTGTCTACCTTCCATATTTCGGTCCATGTGGTCCCTCCCCCCATCTCATCATCCACTCACCTTTCGAGCCTTCTCGTCCCCTTCCATGTGTCCCGCTCCCTTCCATGACAACCTTTCACTACCGCACCGATCCTTAGACCCTCTTATCTTCTACCACCTCATCACCTCTCATCTCACCCTCACAGTGTTGATGCCATCACCTCCCTTTCCCCTTCCACGTCAAGCGTGCCAGTTCCTCCACGCCTTATCCATCAGACTGTCCAACTATTCCAGGTGGCAGCGCGAGGGGTCTTCCATGTCCCAGAGGGCATAGTTGACCGAGGTCGTTCCCAATCCCAAGGAAGCAGTTATTATTGTCGTGAAGGTGGTTGAACATCGTCTTCTTCCATAAATAGAAGGCCAGGAAAGGACCAAGCGTACAAGCAGACTGATAGTCCTTCATGACGGAGATTGCATCTATCAAACCACTGCAGGACAGTTAGGAGTCCCATTGCGTCTATCATAAGTGCACGATCAACCAGAGTATGCATGCCCAGACTGTCTGTAGTGTCCCCAAGGCCGAGCCCCGTTACAGATCATGATATATGCAAGGAATTGTAAATGTGTTCTATAGGCTGGTGAGCCAAGTTTTGTATAAGCTGGAAGGCTTATGTGGTTGTTAGGCCAGGAAGCCTAAGTGTTTCAAGGCCAGGAGCCTATTGTTGTACTTGTATGTATGCAGAATGTTTAATAAAATATAAACACCACCAGGTGCAGACCGACCACGATGAATGAGTGAAGGGGGACTGAGCGTCCACAGAGTGGGCAAGAAACTAGGGGCTGGAAGGTGGAAAAGGGGCTAAGTGTTGAGCCTAGGGGCTTAGGCCTGGAATAATATTTTAATATTATTTCCTAAAAATCCATGTGCATATGTTTTTATCCTAAGTCCTTTTGGAAGGACACGTGATTTCCCAAGTGGTGGGAGGAACGCATGCTGGTGGAACGCATGCAGTTCCCAGGGTGACAAATGTCCACTCTGACGCATGCAAATAAATGGGATGAGGTAAGCCATGGGGGGGAGCTCGGACATTCCATTCGACCCGACTTCCCTGAGCAGGAGCGATACGAGCCAGTCGGCAAGAGACCTCGAATATGTCTGCTACAGAGAGGAAACCTGGGTGGGGTGTTGAAGAATGCGTGTTTACCCTTGTTCAGAGCCATGAAGTCTGTCTATGAGAGAAAGCCAGTGTGTGCATTCCATGAACTAAATGTCCATGTCAATTTCGGGGAAGAGTCTCTGTTGCCCAGGAAAAGCTGAGCGAGCTTGTGGGTGAATCCCTATTCTGAAATATTGACCGAGAGAACATCCTGTGACTGCTAAACTGGTTCTTGGGAAGCCTGTGTCCATTTTCCCTGTGTTTTTGTGGCACGCAGTTCTGGACTGCGTGAGGCTTGTTGGCCTGTGAGCGGCTCCCTCCAGGTGAGAGAGTGTGCAGAGGAAGGAGAGAGGTCTTGGAAGGAACCCTGTAGCTGCCACAGAACCCGGAGACTTCCGGTCCGGTCTGTTCCTGTAACCGAAGGTAAGGGAGACTGGCAGTCGAAGGACTGTCCAGGTGACAGAGAAGGTGCACTCTCCTGGGGTGGAATAGGCATGTGGGGAATGAGGGTCTGTGGGCAGTGTGTGTGGGAGATTCCTGGGAGAGCATTCTTCCTGGTGGTAGTGTGTGACTGAATTCCCTGTAACCTCAGCCTAAGTCTAGATTCCTTGCCTTGGGGTGGAGCTCAGTCCCATCTCGGGGGTGACCCACTGTTGAGTTGAGGAGCAGTGCGGTCTAAGGATGGGAGGTTCGTGGAAGGCCTGCATTTGGTTGGTGGATTTCACCATTGATAAAGATAAGTATCTGAATGATGTCTTATCATATTTCCACATGACTGTGTTGTATATATTATCATGTTTTTCCGCTCTGTAAATGAATTACTGTTGAATGCTATGGCTTGTTTAATTGTAAGCAGTAACTTATATATTTTACTCTGAGAATTAAGTGTGTTAATTGTTAAAATGCATGTGCTTATAATGTCTGTACGAATTATGTATAGAATGGTAACTGAGAGGTTTGAAAACCTCGGTAGTGTAAAAGGGTACACTACACTGTCATAAGACATGCAGACACAAAGTTTTTAATGCAGCTTCTCGTTTCCGCTGCTATTGTTTTGTTTTGGATATATGTAGGCATTTTTGCCATTTTGTAAAGGATCGATGGTAGAGCAGAGCTCCCTACTGTAAAGTTTTAATAGATATTCTAGTTTTCTGGGTATGCATTTGTATTTGACATCTCTTGTTTTATGACAAACAATTTTCCTATCCCGTCTATGTTTTCCTCTAATACCAGAGAGTTCATGATTGACTGATTCTCACGGATCATTGCAGTTATTTTATGATGAAAGGTTCATTGTTGTATGATTGCATTCTCCGGTTTTGCGTTTGAATGTAAGATGATATCACCTTCGAACGTCTTCTTCTATAGTCTATTAGTAACTCGATGTTAGTACCAGACCTCTTCTTTTCTCTTACATAAGTCTTCCGCCTGTTTCACCATATACTACAACTCACTGTCTGAAGTTTATACAAGACCTCATTCACCCATGCATGCCTAGCCTAGTTTCAGAGTTGGGATGATATTGTCTTGAGTTGGCTTCCATTCGGTCACCCCATCTATAAACCACTGTGACATAAAACTGATGGGCGTCGGGCTCTGCTCCTGCAAGCAATCCAGGAGTGACTTCCGATGCTAACAACATCATAGGATGCCTAAGTACATTGACCATGATTGGGACAACACAGTTCTCAGTACATTTTGGCATGAGCTGTATAGATTAGCAAGTATAGAGTTGATCAATGTAGCACAACTAGATTTGTTTGGTATGGGGCATAATGGATTCCTTTTTTGGATGCAAGTTCTAGGAACTCATATGATTGGTCCATGTCATTTTTGGGGCACTCCAAGAGGAGATGAATGGGTGCATGTTATATGGCAAGATATATTTTCTTTAGAGATACCCAGGATTGGGTATGCCAATGGACTTGCATACTCTTATTCCCCTGAGGAACATCTGCAGGATATTATCCATAGTAGTGGAGTAAGGTATTCTAGAAATTACGATGTGGGTTTCTAGGAGTGGAGGCTACATTCTAGAAACGAGGGTTAGATAATTATGATTAGGGTGGCGCAACATTAACATGATGGTTCTTCGAGGAGATTATCATGGGACCCTGGGACTGCAGTGCTTGATAGCTCGACAGTCGATACATACAATATGAACCGTTTTCTCTTTCCAGAGTTCACTCTTGGGAGGCTTAGGGTTGGGTTCTTTATGGAGTGGTATTCTGAGGAGTTGATTGATTTTGTGCA
Source organism: Picea engelmannii (assembly GCA_009831015.1). NCBI lineage: Eukaryota > Viridiplantae > Streptophyta > Pinopsida > Pinales > Pinaceae > Picea > Picea engelmannii. The sequence goes on from ML798822.1 coordinate 101,792, forward strand.
ACTTTTGATTTTCTGGCTTATCATGGGAATCCCAATGGATTCTTGTATCAACACCTTGTATATTAATGCTAGGAATGGAGAGCTTTCCATGTTGTCTAGGCATATATAAGAGAGGTTTGCATGGACAGGAATCGCAGACGGTGTATGGGAGTATATGACTTGTTAGCGGAGCAATTCAAGACACACTCATTCCATAGGATGGATGTAGTCTTTGGCCATTTCTAGGAGAGAGTGGGAGAGCATGTGGACAAACTACATCACAAGTTTACCGAGGTTATAGTGGAAAGATAGTATCTATGCGGTGATTGACCAATTCATGCAATTTCTGGTGATATCTTCTGAGTATGGGGCAGTGCAGGTGACAGAGCTATATAGTACAGAGATGTCTAGAGTCCATGAGGAACTACGAGTCATTTCCAGTGATCAGGACATACATCCTTTTCCGACATTCGAGATCGAGTATTGAAGTGGATTTGCATGCCATGACTTCACCTTGACTCCTATGCAAGATACTATTCATGGTAGTGGATTCATCCCTTGCAGGTATTTCAGGTGGAAGTACCAAGGGAGGAGGAGACAAAATAGGAACGATGGTCAAACGTTTATGATAAGAGTGGTGCAGTATCAACATGGTGTTTCCTTTAAGAGACTATCTTAGGACCCTGGTGAATTTATCTCTTATAAGCCGGTTCTAGAAAGGTTTGCATGGAGGGACTTTGCAGAAGATTTGTTGAGATACTTTTCGGACGATGCTTGGATGATTGTAGTAGGTTGGGGGTGATGAAGTATTAGGGATTTTCCTTTTGATACCTAGAGGTTAGGTGTTGTTGAAACCCTATCAGTTTGTGACCACATAGACTTCTTTGAGATGTCTAATTTTAGATCTTTTTTGGTTGAATTGACCAAGATACATTGGAAGGACATGATCCTCGATAGTGGGGATGATTCTTCGAGGCCTTACAACTTGTGGATGCAGGAGTGGAGGATGTAGTCTAGGCAGGAGGGTCATATATCTATGATTAAAGTGGCGGAATGAAAACATGATCAGTCCTTTCTGGTGATAACATGAGACCCTGGGATTTTATGGGTTGACAGTTTGGTAGCTAGTACAGATGGGAGAGAGAGTTTTTATTTTCAGGAGCCTAATCATATAGAGAAGTGGATCGATTTCCTAGGTGGTACATTCTAAGAAGATTATACTAAGTCTTCACAGTATTTGGTTTCTCTCCTAATAGGTAGCCTTCAGGGGGGCCATGATGTTAGCACATTGCAGGACAATATTGTGGGCATTAGGTTCTCCGAATCTTTTAGAATGGTTTGCAACCCGAGGATCATCATCATTTTAGTTGGATTTAACTTTTTGTTCCTATGAGTGTGATGGCATTTATTGAGGACAAGAAATATTTGTAAAGGGAGGATTTGTCATGTCCCATTTTTGGATTCCCCTCTCGACAGTGGAAATGACTTTTGTGGCTCATTGGTGAAGAAAAAGGGAGTTAAAATGGGTCATTTAATGTCTCTTAGTTAGGATATGTTATGTTTGTAAAGTGACATTAAGTAAATAAAGTAACTTTAGATTAATAAGTTACTTATACATTATTAAATTGACTTTTAATCTTAAAGTGAAAGAGGAATAAGGGTCATATTTGATTTAGTCAAAAAGGGGAAAGTTATAGAAGGCATGGAAGAAGGATACAAAGGAGAGGTAGAGACTCACTTTAGATTAGGATTTGATCTCTAATTTTGGAAGTTCTCTTGGAGCCATTGTTTCGTTAGGGTTTAGTAAAACCCTTCCATTGTTGGTTTGGTTTTGGTGGTCCAATATCCACCCTAGATGGACAAGAGGGGGGATCCATCCAGGATTTCCATTGGATATTCAATTTGGGCATTTGTTTTCATTTGGAGGTACCTCATCTTGAGGAGGAGACTTCAGGGTATCGAAGTGTTCTAGAGGTGCATGGAGTTTCCGAGGGAAGGATCTGTTTTCTGCAGGTATGTTGTAACACCCTCACATGACGAATAAAGGGGGTCTCGCGAGGCCCCATTTGTTGTCCAGATCTATCCTACGAGGCACTAATGGTTATTTAGCTTGATTTAGCGAGGACCTCTACAAAACTGAAGTGGTCGAGACACTTGGGAATGGGCGGTTGGATTGTGGTCATCGGTGTTGGAGCAACTCAACTTTAACTCCAACGAGGGTTTGAGACTTACAGGGGTTTAACATCATTCTTGGAGAGGGTTTGGAGAGTTGGAGTTAACCCTTAAGCAGGTTGGAGAAAGAACCATCTTCTAGAAGGAATCAGGGAACTACATAAATTGCCATATTATCTCTATTATTTTCTGTTGTACTTAGATTGAAGAAAAAATGATTTTTGAAATGTATATCTATGGGTTATGGGAAAAATGTTTGTAGAAAGTCCTCAATCATCTTAAAAACATATGTGTTTGGAGAAGAACATAACCTAGCTACATGTTGGAAAAAAAAACATTGTTTTCCTATAATATTCCCATTGGGGACATTATAGTCACATTAGACCATACAAGAAATAAATGAGTGGTAGTCTTGAGCATGGGTTGGGACGTCAACACAACATCTTGCATGCCATCTCCTCATCACACTAGCTATTTTTAATCTTTGTAAGTCATTTACTTGATCACAGTGGGACATTCTCATTATAAAACTTCTGGATGCTATGGATTTGGCTCGTGGAGCTCATGTGGAAGGATGTTGTTAGCAGTTAAGGGATGTTTAGCCGCATATGTATGCTAATTGGATTGTATCATTACCATTCATGTATGTTTTCTTAGGCATGGGAGCAAATGCATATGGCTCCGACGTTGATATTTTTTTGAAGTAGCATGCTTCTCAACAAGAGTTCTTGGAGAGAGTGATGTAGTGGCAAGTTTGTGTGTGACACAATCTTGGTGGAACAAAGTAGTGCATAATTTTCAGGTGGACAATTGGAATTGGGAGTTCAGTTGTGGATTTCCATTTAGGTCATCATCCTGGCAGATTGGAAGTAAGAGTTGGGAAGAAGTGAGGGTAACGTAGTCAAGCTTAGAAAAAAGGAATTTGGGATCAGGGTGGGTAGATCCTTTATCTGGATCTTGCCATTCTATGGTTCTATTGCCGGAGACTTCATGGGTGAAGGTTTCAAGAGAAGGTTGCTTAGTGGTAGAATGGAAAATGAAAAGGGTGCAACTTCTGCACCGCCTTAGGGTCGGGTTGAACAAATGGAAGATAATTGGACCACTCTCCAACAACTACATACCACTATGCAGGGCTTGACCTCTCAGGTATCATTCATCTTGGAGATTCTAATTCAACATAGGACAACAATGAGAGAAAAGAACGATGAGATTGATTCACTTCTCTCCCAACTAGATGAACATCAAGCCAACTCTGCATCAACATTTCCTATTTCAATCCTAGAATTAACTGAAAGTAGCTTGTCTCCATTTGGTGGAATCCTTGTTCCAGATTGGAACCTCCCAATTGATGGTGTGGGGAAGGATGCATCAGACACCTCCCAATCTCCCTTAGACCGATATGCATCCTTGACACTTTCTTCCAAATTTACATTGTAAAGTTTTGTAATGAAATTTGAAAAGCACTTTGTATGGGTACTATATTTTTGCCCTCTCTGGACTCTCATGTTTTTAAAAACTTTGTTTAGGCTTTCATGTTTGTAAAACTTTGTTTACACCCTTTTTGCTAATATAAAATGTCTTGGTTGCTGTAAAAAAAAATGTTATTAATAATATTGTTAGAATTGTATAATAAAAGAAAATCTATTATTAATAATATTGTTAGAATTGTATAATAAAAGAAAATCTATTACTACAAATATTCGTGAAATATTCTAAACTAAGACATTAGATTAACATTTAATTTTTTTTATGTGATACCACTGGAAGAAATCGGGAAAAAGTTTTCGTTTACTAAAGAAATAAGTTTTAATTTCTGATTTATAAATTTTATATTTTAATTTTTAATTTATTAAATTTTAAAATTTTAAAAATAAAAAATATTTTTTTTCATATTTAAAAATTTAAATAAATCTATATTAATTTATTTTATTATTTCAAATGAGTCTTAATTTATTTTATTATTTAATCCACTCCGTAGTTAACAGCACATTTGTATGGATGCAACTACCTTAGTTCTATTGATGCAAATTCCATTAAGTTATTTTTGTTGTTTTTCTGTGATTTTTTTAGTTTGATTTTATTTCAAATTCGGTGAGGAATGGTTGGATCTGCATATTTGAGTGACTAAATTTGTATAATCAAAGTGTCTCAGAGAAAGTTTTTCAACACCTGAATTTATTTATACATTCAAAAATACAATTTAAACAACAAAAAATATGATTTTATCCAGATTTAAATCGCCAAATTCAGACAAAAAAACCCCAAAAATAAAACGTTTAACCAACAGCCACATCACATTATGCTCTGTTAATTTATCCAAAACTGAATAATGTGAATCATTTATTATCCGAATATCAAGATGGTTCATTATCTCAAATAAAAATTGCCCAATTTTCAGTTCAGGATAATGTAAGTCATTTATTTTCCGAATATCGGGATGGTTCATTATCTCAAATAAAAATTGCCCAAATTATTAACAATATTGTTAAAATTATATAATAAAAGAAAATCGATTATTACACATATTCGTGAAATATTCTAATGCCCAATTTTCAGTTCAGGATAATGTAAGTCATTTATTTTCCGAATATCGGGATGGTTCATTATCTCAAATAAAAATTGCCCAAATTATTAACAATATTGTTAATAATTATATAATAAAAGAAAATCGATTATTACACATATTCGTGAAATATTCTAAACGAAGACATTAGAATAACATTTCATTTTTTTTAATGTGATACCACTTGAAGAAATCGGGAAAAAGTCTTTTTATACTTTTATACTAAAGAAAAACGTTTTAATTTCTGATTTATAAATTTTAAATTTAAAAATAAAAAATAATTTTTTTCCATATTTAAAATTTTAAATAAATCTATATTAATTTGTTTTATTATTTCATCCATTCATATAAGTCTATATTAATTTATTTTATTATTTAATTCATTTAGTAGTTATCAGTTCATTTGTAATTTGTATGGATGCCACTACTTTTATCGATGCAAATCCTATTAGCTTAGTTTAAATTTTCTATTTTTTTGGTTGGTTTTTTTTAGTTTGATTTTATTTCAAATTTAGTAGGTAATGGTTGGATATGCATATTTGAGTGGCTAAATTTGTATAATCAAGGTGTCTTAAAGCTTTTTCATCAGATTGAATCCATTTATGCATTAAAAATACAATTTAAACAATAAAAATTAAAAAAATTGTCCAAATTTACATAGCCAGATTCGAATCAAAAAACTAAAAAACAAAACGTTTAACCAACTCCCATCACATTATATCATCACATTATGTTATGTTAACTTATCCAAAACTGGATAATGTGAATCATTTATTATCCGAATATCCGGATGGTTCATTATCTCAAATAAAAATTGCCCAAATTTCAGTTCAGGATAATGTGAATCATTTATTTTCCTAATAAAAATTGCCCAAATTTCAGTTCAGGATAATGTGAATCATTTATTTTCCTATGGTTCATTATCTCAAATAAAAATTGCCCAAATTTCAGTTCAATGGCTATTGATTACCGTCAATAGTTCATTATCTCATTCAAAAATTTCGTCGAAATTTCAGTTGAATGGCTATTGATTACCATCGATGATCAAGATTGGAGCACGTAAATTTCGTGATTAATATGAGCCACAGAATTTTTAGAACCAAACCAGTAGAAAAAGTTAATATATAAATTTTCAATTTTTTAAATTTATGAAATTTAATTTTTTAGTTGATTTCTATTATTAGTTTTAAATTTGATAGAAATTTTGATTATAATTTTTTTGTTTTAAAAATATTTTAACATATTCCAAAAATACCCACACGATCAAAATTTCAGTATTAATTTTCATAATTCATTTTCGTCAATTATTATGAAACTTGTCCTAAAAAATAAAAATAAAATTCAACGTATCCGCTTTTTAAAGTCCAACGCACCCGAATAATGACGTGCACAGAAAATTCATATAATTCCCTCTATTCCAGTATTTAAGGCACACAGTTTAATTTCTTGATGCAAAGACCCACAGAAAAATCATATAGCTCCCTCAATTCCAGTATTTAAAGCACATAGTTTAATTTCTCGATGCAAAGAGCAGTTTGTGCTTTCGTCATGAATATTTGAATTTTACTATAATTTTATCATCGAAGATTCGATTTCTTATAAATTATCTGAGGGTAAAGAATCCGGGGATGCTGATGTGGACTATACACAAATAGAGAAAGCGAAATACAGTGCGCTTTGTCTGGAATTACGTGCCTCGTGCCTTCAAATCTGTTATGCTACCCGTCGTCATTGTTAATAGGCAGAAACGCGAGGGAGGAAACTGTACTGTATTATTTTATCCATTGCTACTGAGCAGTTTGTGTCATATGTATTGTTTTCAATGGCTTCTTCCCTGACGAGATCATCCATATCGTACAGAAGGCAGGGCTCGTCGGGGTTTCTATGGCGCGAAAGTTGGATCGCCGGGGTAACAGATGGATCGGGCAGATCAGCTCGGGTTTTGAATAATAATGTTCATGCGGCTGGCGATTCTGGTTTTTCTCAGAATATGTTGAGGCTGCCTGAGTCTTCGACAAAACAGGTTTTGCTTCGCAGCGGAAGCCTAGGATCGAATCCCACGCCTCCTTCTGTTACTGTTTATCGCCGTGAAGGTCATCGTACCCGCAGGATGGAAATTACTAGTACTGGTGCGACTAAGAAGACCAAGTCTCGCTTTATCAGATGGGCCAAACGGGCTTTCTGGAAATGCTCTGGCTGGTCGTAACGATGAAATTGAAGGATCCTTTTGCTATATTCTAATTCCATATGAAATGAAATAGTAGAAATTTGTAATTGGCGAAAAATAATTTGTTTTTACAGGACTTCTGTGTTTTATGTTTGATTATGGTACAATCTATAGGTGGTCGAGTGGTCGAGCCGGAGTTTTCAACAACTCAAACATCAACATATATAAATATATAGAGAGTTTATAATAAGGCACTTCACCAGCTTTCAAAAGAAGTTTTGTTACTGAAGAAGGATGGAATATATTTTATAGTGGATACTGAAGAATGTTCAAAATTTTTAAAATAATTAGTTATTAGTTAAAATTTCATTAATACAAAAGTAATGTAACTAGTTTTTTTTGTATTATAACTGGTTATGTAAAAACCAAAATTATATATTTCAGAGTATATACCTATATGTTTTTAACATTTTTGAAGTAAAATGTATTATGTTCAGACCTTACATCTCTATAGTCTGCTGAAAGTTCTGTTACAGAAGAAGACAGTGGTTCATTATCTCAAATAAAAATTGCCGAAATTGAAGTTCAATGGATATTGATGACACTCAATACTTCATTATCTCATTTGAAAATTGAGCCGAAATGGCTATTGATTACCATCGATGATCAAGATTGATTTCGTGATTAATATTCAAGTGACCAAATTTTTAGAACCAAATCAGTAGAAAAAGTTAATATATAAATTTACTATTTATTAAATTTAATTTTTGTAGTTGGATTTATATTTATATTTTTAAATTTGATAGAAATTTTGTCAAAATTATAATGATAGAAATTTTGATTATAACTTTTTGTTTTTTAAAAGTATTTTAACATATTTTAAAAATACTTACATGATCAAGATTTCACTATTAATTTAATTGAAAAAAAATTGAACAACTTAATGTATCAGCTTAACGTTTAACGTTAACGTGTTAGAATTGTTATGAGGAAAACACAATTCATATATGATAATTAACAATCACACAGATAAGAAATACAAGGATTTCACGTGGTTCACCCAAACGTTGGCCTACGTCCACCAAGCATAAGCATCAACTGTCTTATTATTCAGATCATGATTCAGATCATGGAGATTACAACAGACTAGCAAGCTCTCACTTTGTCTCTCTCTTTGCCTCCACGGGCTTACATGTATTTATATGCATTTACAAGAAGCTGATTATTAAATGCAATCCCTATACATATTCTAACTTGGTATGTTTGGTTGTAACCAACTTAGAATAATAGGATCCTAATCCATCATTAGAGGAATTCATTGTCACCAAATCCCAACAATATCCACCTTCACAACAATTAACCTTATACTTTGCTCCTTGTTTTTGTTCATCACCTTTTTTGCAAGCCAAGAGAAGCCAAACACCACTGCAACTTCTCTAATAAAATTGGTTTCATGATCTCGCCCATGTCACTTGCACGAGTTTGGATTTCTTGAGGGGTCACTCCACCTCCAACATGTCTTCACAACTGTGTTGTGAGACATATTTAGTGATAGATCTCCTCCTATCCAAGACACCTGTAAAATATACATTACAATTATCACAGACCATCTCAGTGTAACCATTATAGGTGACATTTGTGCTTTTCAAACGTTGAAGCACCCATTTCACTGCAACACTTGAATCTGTCACGTATCTGACAACATCATTAGCATGTGAAACATCTGGTTTTAACCATTTCATCACATACAAAAGACCTTCCACTGAACTTACACGAGACATAACCTTTTCTTCTTTATAGACAATCCCTATACTTGAAAAAAACTTATAACGGAAAGCAAGAGGGATAAAAATTGGTCTTACAATGTTCATACTGAACTACAACCACAGCTTACCATTACCATCTCTATGTACTTCCATGTCCATAATTTGTTTTGCTGCTCCTTGATCCTTCATCTAAATTGTCCTGTCCACTTGAGTCATTTTCTTACTAATTTTTTCCAAACTTCGGCTTGCATTGAGCATATCATCAGTAAATAACATCAATACTGTGAATGTACTATAAACTGTATAGTCATTCTTACCCTTTGAAAAATTATGACTCACTATGAAGGATTCAAACCTCTTGTATATTTGCCTGGGTACCAATAAGCCATACAATGAATTATCTAGCATGCAAACAAATTTACCGTTGTGATATTGAATCAACCCTTTTGGTTGTTCCATACATACTATATCTCTGTCAATGATGACCTTGTGAGAAGTAGGATCCCACACACAACATCCCTTTATACCACCATCATAACCTCCAGAGTTATAAAACAAACAGAAATTTAGAAACAAAGATTTTAAGTATGGAAATGATTTACCGCTTACCAGCACCTACAATTCTTTCTTGCTCTTATGACCTTGATGCTTCTTCAATAAACAAGAAGATACATCTATCACTTCAGTACTCCCTTCCAACTTATAAAGGTTATCAACCTTTGTTGCCTTCACCACTACTAAACTACCTTTCGACAATGTGAGTGCTCCTCCTTCACCTGTATACTTATATGCACAAGAATCCAACACTCCCAATGAAATCAAATTTGATTTAAGCTCAGGTACATATCTAACATCTGTTAATTCCTTAACAATACCATCAAACATCCTGATAATAATACTTTCAACCGTAACAATTTTACAGGGAATACCATTTTCCATAAGCACTACACCCTCATCAACAGATTGGTAAGAAATGAACCAATTTCAATGTGAGCACATGTGGTGGGAGGCACCTGAATCTAACTACCATTATTCTTGATATTGTAAATTACTAGAAATAGATAAAACTTGATCAGTCATACCTGAATTTGTTATAGCCAAATTTGCTTCCTTCGTAGAGTTTTCCTCAGATTTCTTTCTCTTCCAGCAATATTTCTTGAGATGTCCCATTTTCCCACGGTACCATCATTTTGCTTTACCCTTTATGTGTCTTGACTTAGATCGAGAAAAACTTCTCTCATTCTTCTCTTTAGTTCGACCTCTGACCAGCATTGCCTCTGAAGTTGAGGTTTCTTTACTAGATTTTCTTCTCATCTCCTTAGCCAACAAAGCTCCCACAACAGAGTCATAATCTAAAACATCTGCTGAGCTAAAGCTTATAGAGGTGACTAGATTATCCCATGACTCAGGCAACAAACACAATAGTGTAATAGCCTTATCTTCATCTTCAAATTTAACTTCCATACTAGTCAATTGAACTATAAGGGTATTGAAGGTATTTAAATGGTCAACAACTTTTGTACCTTATTGCATCCACAAACTATACAACTGTTTCTTCAAGTAGATTCTGCTCGTCAAGGATTTCGTCATATATAGAATTTCCAACTTTCTCCATAAGCCCGATGTTGTATCCTCTCCTACGATATTAAACAGAACCTTATCCACCAGACATAAACGAATGGTTCTAAGAGCTTTCGCATCCAGATCTTTCCATTCCTTATTCGTCATGGTTGTTGGTTTCTTTGACTTGCCTGCCAATGCTTTTTGCAACCTTTGTTGCATCAGTAAATCCCGCATATTGAGCTTCCAGAGCTCTAAGTTGCTTTTACCACTGAACTTTTCAACTTCAAACTTATAACTCTACATCTTAGCCATTAGCACAAAAAATCTCTCAATACCCACTACCCATTGCTTATAAAACCCTTTTAAATATAAAGAAATAATAAATAAAATTAAATGTAGATCCTTAATTAAAATTAAAAAAATTAAATAATAACCACAAAAGTTTAAAATAATAAAAAATTTATATATTCCTTAAACCTTTTATATCCTCTTCAACCTAACATTCATGTGATCCACCTCACATAAAGGTACTCCTTTCAATACTTTATTTTATCCTTTCTTTCCACTTTCATAAAAATAAAAAACATACCTTACTTTTTTCTTCTTGAAAATGTTTTAAAGAGGATCGACGCTCCATCATAATGGGTGGGGGAGCGCTAGTTTCCAAGTTCAACCCTCCCTTAGGGTTCATGGGGAGTGCTAACGCTCATTAATGTGGATGGGTAGCGCCGACACTCTGTGGTGTATGATATCGTGCCTGTGATTTATCGAAATTTTAATTTTATAAGTGTGAGAGCGTCGATGCGTTTCTAACAATTTTTGGGGAGTGTTGATGACTTTTTATTCAATTTCTATTTGTGGTGCCTCTTCAATTCACCTTCTTGCACCATAGATCTTGATTCATGGATCTCCAATGCAATAGCTCTGATAGCACTTGTTAAAATTGTCAATGTCGAAAGCACAATTCATATATGATAATTAACAATTACACATATAAGAAACACAGGGATTTCATGTGGTTCACCCAATCATTGGTCTACGTCCACCAAGCATAGGCATCAATTGTCTTATTATTCAGATCATGGAGATTATAAAAGACTAGCAAGCTCTCACTCTGTCTCTCTCTTTGCCTCTACGGGCTTACATGTATTTATATACATTTACAAGAAACTGATTATTAAATGAAATCCCTATCGATATTCTAACTTGATCTATTTGGTTGTAACCAACGCAGAATAATAAGATCATAATCCACCATTAAAAAAATTTGTTATCACCAAAATCCCAACACAACGCATCTGAACAATGACGTCCAAAGAAAATTCATATAGCTCCCTCTATTCCAGTATTTAAAGCACACAGATTAATTTCTTAATATAAAGACCCACAAAAAATTCCTTGATGCACAATTTCATCTTAAAAAGTAATAAAGTAATTTTAAATTCCATCTTAAAATAAAGAATAAAGTAATTTTAAACTTCATCTTTAAAACTAAGAATAAAATAGTTTTCCAAAATAATAATAATAAATTAAAATTAAAATTAAAATAAAAACGTTTAAACAAATTTATAATCTTAAAATAAAGAATAAAGTAATTTTAGACTTCATCTTTAAAACTAAGAATAAAATAGTTTTCCAAAATAATAATAATAAATTAAAATTAAAATTAAAATAAAAACGTTTAAACAAATTTATATCAGTTTAAAGTAATTCTAAATTTCATCTTAAAACAAAGAGTAAAGCAATTTTAAACTTCATCTTTAAAATTAAGAATAAAATAGTTTTCCAAAATAATAATAATAATAAATTCAAATTCAAATAAATACCAAAGTTTAAACATGAATTTAAACTTTGGTATTTATTTGAATTTGAATTTACAATAGTTTTCTTTTCAACATGAATTTACAATAGGAGAAGCAGGTGCAGGAGGGGTACTTTATGACCCTAGAGTAAATCAAGAAATAAATTATTATTGGAATATTGACATCACCTCTAATAAGAATGTTGAACCATATGTGGTATATCAAGGGGTCCAATTCACAAAGGAGAGGCATATCACCAACTTGAATATTCTCGGAGATGATACTTTGTGTTAGGTTCCTTGTTGAAAGACACATGATTGAAAAACTCGATTTAATGTATAAGGAACTCCTTGTTCGGTCTCAAGGTTCAATTCTATCATATCTATCATCACCATAACTCAAAAGTAGATGCAATAGTGAACAGAGCCATCATCTTGGTCCCTGGTCTTATGGGAGTTGAAGGAGTAGAGTGTATAATTAACCCTTCGTAGCTATGATGTTACTTATAGGTAGGGCCCACCTTGAATGCATGGAATTCTCCCTTCTTCCGTGTGGTGGTAGCATGCATATTCTACTTTATGATCATGTTGGGAAGTTCATTCATAGGATTAGTGCTGGCTCGTGGGTGGTATCACCGCAACTAGAAGATGGTACACTCCTAGTCTATTTTTGTTCCCAAATCGTTGGATATATCTTTGGAGAGGGGTACTGCAATTATGGGAGTTTGTGGATCAAAAGATAAAGTAAAGTTTTGTTGGACAAATTTGGGAGGTGACGTCATTCAAATCCTGATTTCACATGGCCACCTTGTGGGATGTTATTTGGATATGGATTCGATGGTACAAAGTTCTTGTATTACTCATTCAGGGCTTGATTATATTTCTATTAATGAAGGAGGTGAAGTTTCATTGGGTACTTTGTGTCATGGCTTTCTGAAGGTCAGTTCGAGGGTTTGTTTGGTGTGCATTTCCTTTAGCCTAACTCTGTTGGGTAGTCGGCTCTTGGTAGCTTCCTTTGTGCATCGTGATTTAGGTGTCATTTTTCTCCCCAATCTTGTGATTGTTTCTAATAAATCCTTGCATGAAGTAAACGAGCCTTTACGAGAATCTATACAAAGAGAACCTGCATTTTCATTCTTAGGTGTTTTGCATGCTCATTTGTTGGTCGATTTAGGAAATTGGAGAGATATGGACCCAAAGATCAATGGTTCGAAGGACACAGAGGACATGGAAGTATTTGAGTTTGAGGAGAGACATCGACTGGTTATTCGGGTCAATTCTCTCAGCTCAACTCTTACTTTTTCTTTGGATACTTTGGTTCGGCATAGAACAATGATTGACCAGCTACACGATGAAGTGAACACTTTGAAAAGTCAACATGAATCATTGAAACATCAATTGGAACAAAGGGATGCAACTTATGGTATTTCTCTCCTTGGCAAGACATTAGATGGCATGCCAACTTCATAGTCGGAGCATATTCCATAGTTAAATGTTCCAACAGAGCCTTCCGAGGACATGTACAAGTTAGACAATGACAATGGATAGATTTAAGCTACAATCCTTTGAGTATCTTTTGTTTTTCAGTTTGTATAAAGGGTATAGATTTAAGAAGCTACAATCCTTTGAGTATGTATTTTTTATTTTTTTCACTTTGTATAAACGATATCTTTTACCAAATATATTCAATACATGATAATACATGATAGTAGCAGTATTAGATTATGGATAAGGCATCTAACTCTCATTTTATACTAAGTGATTTAGACCACACCTTTTTAATGAATTAAATCTACTAGATTTAAAAAAAAAACATGATTTTACAACTTTAACAAATAATATATACAATTTCATGGATCCAAAATAATTCAGAGTGGATTTCAAACCAAAAAAAAATCATATTTCAAATACAATATGATAAATAATTATACCTGTATGGGGGTGCTAGGGATGCAAGGGGCATATGAGTCTAGACCAAACTAACAGGTGTCTAACCCACTAATGATATAGGAGACGGTTTCAGTAAATAGCATGCTATATTTCTCGCATGTAAATGTACATAGGATGAGGGTGATGAATGTGGTATTTAATTCACCATCATGGTAGGTAAAAGTTACTTCATTAACTTGCACCACCATTTCGTCATGATTTCGACTGACTTCAATTTCAATGATATCAGCGAGAGGGGTGTCCAAGCTGGCTCGCGGATCCTTTGCTGTGGAGAGATAGCACATATCATTTGACATTATTATTCTTAGTGGGGTTTCCTCACCTATGTGGTTCTCGATATGATAAAGATAGGGTTCGAGATCCACCATCGCGGCTACTCTACACCATAAATTCCCAAGCCTCTCCATTTGTTGGTGGCTCTAATCTCCCTCCCATTCAATCATGTCATCTCGGGTTTTGTGATTCCACCTAGTTGAGGCTATTGACGCGTGAATGGGAATCATCCCAACCCTTCAAGCTCTCGTAACTCTACTCTTGAATCCCCAACACTCGGGTACAACAAGATGTTCATGAGTCATCCATTGAAATTTTGGAGCAAACCCCACCTCTTATTTATGAGGAAATTGAGAACGTTGATGACAAAGTCTTCCTATAAAGGAACATCATTCACTAATGGAACATTGATGTAGAAATGTGTAATTGGATCCCTGTTGCAGGAAGATTTACCTCTTATTTATGAGGAAATTGAGAACGTTGATGACAAAGTCTTCCTATAAAGGAACATCATTCACTAATGGAACATTGATGTAGAAATGTGTAATTGGATCCCTGTTGCAGGAAGATTTACCTCTTATTTATGAGGAAATTGAGAACGTTGATGACAAAGTCTTCCTATAAAGGAACACCATTCACTAATGGAACATTCATGTAGAAATGTGTAATTGGATCCCTGTTGCAATTTACCTCTTATTTATGAGGAAATTGAGAACGTTGAAGACAAGGAACACCATTCACTCATGGAACATTGATGTAGAAATGTGTAATTGGATCCCTGTTGCAGGAAGATCTAGGGTGTGTGATACAAAGTACCAGAAGACAATGGACCTATACTGACTTATCATCAACCTATATTGACTTATCATCAAAATGTTTGTAGAAAAAATTCTGCACGACATGGACGAGGTATATGAGGATATCCTCTTGCAACTTAATGAAGTAATGATGCAGTTCAGGGAGATCATCTTTAGGCTTCCCACACACTCTCAATAGTTTTTTGTTTCTCTACATGGAGAAACTAATCATCTGAATCATGAGCAACTTCTAGGGGTAGGAGACATTTCCGTATGTTTATAAATTTTACTATTTTACATATATTCCATAGAAACTATTATTTTGATTGTAAAAGAAAATTAGGTATCTAGACTGATTATATTGCATCCAATTTTTTTCTTTAATATAAAATTTATTTTTGGATAAATAGTTTATATTACGGTTGTTGGTATGGTTTCCTTAGAGTACAATAGATTTTGATCCATATAATTTCTCTTTATTATGATTAATAAAAATAGAACTTGATGCTTAAAAAACATGGTAAATAATAAGTTTATTTAAAATTTATCTGGATGATGAATTACTTGTAAAAAATTTCTTACTATGATTAATAAAAATAGAACTCGATGCTTAAAAAACATGGTAAATAATAAGTTTATTTAAAATTTATCTTTATGATGAATTACGTGTAAATTTTTTTGTTAAAAAATGTATATGATTATTTTCAAAAATAAACTTTTACATAGTTATTTTAATAAAAATAAAATTGATTTGAAAAAAATAAAAACACTAGCTATAATTTTTTTTTCCTATCTTTTTAGATGTTAATGATAATAAAAATTACTTCAATATTTTTTAACCAATTTTTGAAAAAAAACACTAAAATAAAATTTTATTTTTTAATAAATTATACTTAAAAATATAAAAACTAAAATAAACTTTTGATTTTAGATAAACAATACTTTTATAATCGTAAATTGAAACCAAAAATAGTTTTTATCTTAGTGAGAACTAATGATGATCTTTTTGTCTTATTTTGATATTTTAATTAAAGTTTCCTCTTTTCTTTGTTTATCTCTTTATACTTTATTTAAAACATATTTACAACATAAAATATTTAAATTTAATTTGTTTACAAATAATATTACTATATGAAAGGTTCATATTCATTTTCATATTACATTTAAAAAAAAATACATTTAACACATTTTTATAATAAAAAATCTAATATTCCCCGGATGGGGTGACAAGTGGCGCGATAGTGCCATGTGGGAACAAGTCGAGACGCAGCTATAATGCATCCACCGGCTCGTATCACCTCGACCATTAACCCGCATGCATCCGAGCAGGCGAAAACTTTCGATGAGGCCCCTCACGCAAGCGGAAGGTACCCCTCACCAGAGCACTACCCAGCAGAGTTTAATGGTGATGTTTAATGCTGCGGATATGACAATTGGGTTGATAACAAAGCTCATTGTTCAGGCAATGACATCAAATAACAAACTGCTCCGGGAAGCCTACGACTCACAGGCAAACCAGAGCTGCGACAACCTCTCTCTTGTTTCTCTGGCTCAGTGGAAATTCTTCCGACGCAATTCGACAGACTCAGCCAACAATCAAATTTCTCACAGGGATCCCGTCATGCCCCGAATTCGAGGGAGACCACGATGTGGAGCGGCCTGGTATGCGGCGGAGTCTCGGCGTAAACAAAAGAAGAAATTCAAGAGAGCTATGGCGATAGCAGCTCGGCAACGAAAGACCAGGCCACGCACGCCTCCAATGGCATACGTGGAAGAGGTCATACCGGAAGGCAGTCTGCCAAGTCCTCCTGGGCACACCCTGTTCATGGTACCGGAGAATTGGAACCCGAGCACGAGCTTTGGCACCCACAGCATTAGCGTTCAACCTGCAAGCAAGGGGCTAAACCCCTCCACATCCCCCTCAGAGAAGCCTTATCCCCCCTGCTACGTGGAAGAGGAGGCTTCTCCCGATCCCACCAAGGAAGCGGAGGAGACAGGGCGTGAGCGTCAATGGCACAGGTCACAGGATGCGGATGCGACCACCAACGAGGATTGCAGGGATAGCCACCGCCTGGAGCAGCCACCTGCAGTTGACTGGGGATACCTCAATCTTGTTTTTGAAATAAGGAACAAGTTGGATGACCAAATCTTCCGCCTGGAACGAATGGATCAGCGGATGGACATGTTCTTTGCGGCACACTCCAGAGCATCGTCCAAGAAACAATGTCTGACCTGTGCGCGCACCTACACGTTCCCAGCGAGATGGAGGCACTCTGAGGTCTAGGACGAGCAACTCGGCTCAGAGGTTCCTTCATGTTTCAAACTCGACTCTGGTTTTGGTGTTGTTGTTATACTTTATGTCTTATGTTAGCTAGTTACCAGGTTGTCTTAGCACTAGATAGAATAACCATCTTTCATGCTGCGACTATAAGTCCTGGTTTCCTTTAGGCAGGACGTCGCACTGTCAACTCTGTTAATTTCGCCAACTATGCACACAGTGTGACACATGGACATGGATGCCCAGCTGTCCCGGTTTCCTGCTCAGGCGGGACAGCTGGCATCACTTACAGTCTTGTATTTTGCTTTTTTATTATGGTAATATAACATCCACCACCCCCTTTTTTACTTAAAAAAATAAAAATAAAAAATCTAATATTATTAGAAAAACTATAGGATAATGTTCTTAATGAACTCTTAAAATTTTACAAAATAAATAAATACAAATCCCTAATAAAAAGAAAAAAAAATATTGTATAAATAGAAAACAAGAGAAGTTTTTGTGCCTATGTAAGATAGATATTAAGTAATTTTAGAGGTAGATTTTGACTTGTAAAATAAAATAAAATATTTAAACCATATTGTAATTCCTACCTTAAAAATATTTATGAATCCCCTAATGTCATGGATAACATTTAAACCATTTTTATAGAGGAAGAAGATTTTTCAATATATGACATAGAGTTCAATGTTAAACAACTTGCAAAACAGAAAGCTAAGAACATCTAAGGATAACTTGAAGAAATATTAAAAATTGGAGGGCCTATCCTCATCCCTCACATCCATAAGCTCTTCAATTTAGTAGTCAACAAGAGGTTTTCTAAACCCTGGACTTGAACCCTCATTGTACCTAATTTAAAAAGTGGGGATAAATATAATATCTCTAACTATAGGAACATGTTAAAATATTTTCACACAACCTAGGACTAACCTTTGGAATAGGTTAGAAGAGCTAAAAGTTCATTTGAAGTTGAGATCTATTATGATAAGGTTGTACAAGATGTTATTACCAAGTTTAGGAACACTAAGTGCATATCAAAATCAATTAATTGTAATATAGGACTTCATAAAAGTTGTCCCATATCCCGTCCCGTTTTGGCATATATATTGACAAGTTAGAAAGTTGTTTGGAATAAGTAGGTTGTGTTGGCTTGCTTCTCACTGTTATAGTCATCATCCTTGTTCTTTACACAGATGATATTTCTCTTATGGTAAGGACTCTCTATGATCTCGAAAAAGAAACTAAAAATCCTCAAGGATTTCTGCTCTAGTATGGGTATGATTGTTAACACTGACAAAATGAAGGTTATGATAACTAAATATAGAAAGATCACTTCCGCCAATTTGTGTGTATGAGAACAACTTGGAGGAACTGAATTCATACAAATATATCCTGATTTATCTTCACCAGAAGCTTCATTGGAATTACAACATTGACAAAATGATAAATGGATAGTGGAAATTGTATTATGGATTGGAAAATAGTTGTAAGTCAGTGGATATTTTGCTATGGGATAAGAAGAAACTTATCTTTGTTAATCTCATCACTCGTGTTCTATTATACGGTTGTGAAACCCGAGGCTGCAAAATCATTGGAAAATCATGGAGAAAGATAGAGCAAATAGAAAAGTGTTTTATATCGTATAATATCAAAATTAAAGGAAATACACTCAATCCCATCCTCCTCATAGAAATGAGTCTTTCCCGCATTGAGAGAATGACTATGACTAGGTACCTAATGTACAAGAACAACATAAATAATATGGAATACAAGAGGCTTCCTAATACTACTTCAAAATCCACTAAAAACAACATGCGGCTCAAATTGGGGTAGCATTTAAAGATGCCAAGTCTTGGCTAAATTGATGGGGAATAAGGAAGAAGTTACTCTACAAAATAATGATAAAACTAAAAGTGTTATTACGTCTAATTCTAAGGAGAAATTGTGGTGCGCTATTTTTTTTTTCCATGTTACAAATACTAGGGAAAACCCTCTTACAAGATCAACATGTCACTTACGGAAATTGAAACTGGGTGGGGAGGATAACAATCGTTCCTCCCAACCACTCGAGCTAAATCCAATTGACTACATGATAAATAATTATAAAGCAAAACAAAATTAAGATACTACAAGGAAGTGATCAACACTAATCTAGAAGATCAAAAATATCTTTTTGTTTTTGACTATTGTAAAGAAGAAAATCAAGATTTCTTACATAAGAATAAATCCTCACTAGCTCCATAGTGAAATTGGGTGCTGGACAATTCCTAAAATATCATGGGTTGAAAAAAATTATCATCTTTGTGACACTAAGAGGGTTGAATATGAAAAACACTTTCTCTTAAAATGACTTGCATACACCCACATTAAATCATACTTTCAAAATATTCATTACAATAATGACCTTTGTAACCTTTTAACTCTTCAAAACTATGGTGATTTAGAAACGTTTCTCTTAAATATTTTCGAGTATATAAACAAAACTCTAAATAAGAATAGGTAATTCCTTATCTTTCTTAAGGTTCAATTAACCAAAATTTAATCTTGGTAAATGTTAATCATCAAACATAAAAAAAAACGTATAATAACCAATGGAAAACAAAATATAAGTTCAATCAAATTAAATCAAAAAGTAGAATTTATCATGGGGTTCACTATAAATCTTTAAGACCATAAGGACCCATAAAATGGTCAATCCCTACATTGATAATTTTATTAGTAATATTAACCACTATGTGGATCTCTATTCTGAATTAGGAAAAATGGATGTTACTAAAAGCGAGAAGATCCTCTCCTTCATCCAATAGTTGGTAAAACTATAGGAAAACTCTAAGATCACTTGACGAGTAACTGAGGAGGACATTCTAAATGTGATCTATCGGTTTGAATCTGAGAAGGCACTAGGGCTAGATGGGTTTTTAGTTCACTTTTATAAAAAAATTGGCCTATAATAAAATTTGATTTGATCACAATGATCCAATATGTCCAAAAATCATCCAGAATGGGGGGAGCAACAAAATCTTCCTTTCTATCCTTAATTCCAAAGGAGAGGAGTAACATGTACATCTCTAGGTTCAGGCCCATATATCTTTGTAACATCTCTTAGAAAATAATGTCTAAAATCATCGCCAACATACTTTAAACAATCCTTTCAAAGCTCATTTCTCCTAATCAAGGGGGGTTTGTGGCCAAAAGACAAATTTGGGACAATATAGTGTTGGTGCAAGGATCAATGCACTCCAGAAAAGCCATGGGAGAGAAAGGTATGGTCATTAGAATAGACATGGAAAATGCATTTTATACATTTCATCATAGCTTCCTTTTGGTAGTATTCTGTAAATTTGGATACAATGTTGGAAAACAGAGCTCTGGGATCTAAAATGTTGTGGAGGTTGATTTCAGGAAAGTTTAGTTGACGGAAAAAATCTCTTATCTTCAATTTTTTTTTCTAGAGATCATCTTTGAAGTTTGGAAAATCCCCCCCTTACTCAGAATGGTTCCCATATTTGTAAGTTTCTTCATTTTTCACGTCCTCTCATTTGAAATAATATCACTTGGATTCTTGGAAATAAAAAATAGATTAATGTGTGGAAATACAATATTATGGGACCGCCTAGACTCATTCAAGATATGGTCATCGCCCATCTTAGAGACTGGTTTCTATCTCAATAGAAAGCCACCATCCATGACATATCTAGTTGGTGCAATATCTCATGGAATTGGTTAGGTTGGGACTTTGGGGAAATACTAGACAATCTTAAGAGATCGTTGGAACTGTGGTCTCAAATCTTCATGGGGAAACTCTTGGCCACATAGAGGATCGGGATGAGAGAGGATGGGGTGATCACAGTTACACTATCAAAAAAGGATATGAATCCATTCTTCTCGATTGCTTCCTACTGGGAAAATATAAATATTGGTCCAACATCTAGCACAAGGACGAGCTTCCAAAACTAAATATGTTTAGTTGGACCCTTTCTCATGGAAGGATCCTTACTAGTGAAAATTTATATAAGAGAGGCATATTCAAGTGCTCCATATGTGTCTTATGTATTGAAAATTATGAATCCATCCTTAATTTTTTCCTGCAGTACACTTTTTTCAAAGAGGTTTGGAAACTAATCTTGTAATAAATAATTCCTAGTATACACTAGCCATAATTGGTTAGGCCCCTTCTTGGGAAATGGCACACGTACTACATGGTATCCTTTTAGTATAATCCAATATTAAAACAACTTTGGATGGTCCTCCCTAAGTTTGTATTCTAGTAAGTTTGGTTAGAAATAAAAAAGAGTGTCTTCAAGGACGAAACCTCTCACCCTAGTGGGGTTGCAAACAAACTGAGAGCCCAAATATTGAATTTATTAACTCTAGGAGAGTTAATATTGACACCCCACATATTTTGGATCCGCAAGAGAAAGAGTGGTTAGCCAAGTTTTTTCTCCAGATAAATTTCCAGTCATCATTTCACCCCATATTACATTGGCAACTTCAACTTTCATAATCTACATTTCAGAGGTGGATTGCTTCTCATAATTCTCATATCCTTTGCTTCGTTGGTTCTTCCGAACAAAATCCTGAGGTGGTAAGAGCGGGAGGGGATATTATTGTCTCGAGGGGAAATATCAAGCTCAAATTAGCTTGGAGCCTTGGTTGAGCCTCTAATCATCAAGCTTAGGATTAAGCATTACTCCAAGGCATTCAATTAGACAAAGAAAATCATATTTAGAAGCTCGTCATACTTGGTGACTCTAGAAACACAATCAGATTCTTAGTTCAAGGATATGTGCTGAGGGATGCTCACCTGGTTTCTATTATAAGGTGAGTTTGTGGCACTCTTGAGGCCAATCGCCAAGTTTCCTTCTTCAACATTCTATCCTAAAATAACATATTAGTAGACAACCAAGATAATTTAGAAACTTCTTTGGCAAAAGGGAATTTATCTATCAATGGGAGGTCTTCCCATTCGCTAATTCCATGATAAATGATCATCACTTTCATGTCCCCATTTTGTATTCCCTTGTCGACAATGGAAATGACTTTTTTTGTCGTTGGTGAAGAAAAAGGGAGTAAAAAAGGGTCATTTAATGCCTCTTAGTTAGGAGATGTTATTTTTTGAATGTGACGTTAAGTAAATAAAGTAACTTCTGATTAATAAGTTACTTATACATTATTAAAGTGACTTTTAATCTTAAAGTGAAAGTAAAAGGGGAATAAGTGTCATATTTGATTTAGTCAAAAAGGGGAAATTTATAGAAGCCATGGAAGAAGGATAAAATGAGGGGTAGAACTTCACTTTGGATTATGATTCGATCTCTCAATTTGGAAGTGCTCTTGGAGCCATAGATTCATTAGGGTTTAGTAAAAATCTTCCACTGTTGGATTTGGTTTTGGTGGTGCAATATCCACCCTAGCTGGACAAGATGGGGGATCCATCTAGGATTTCTAGTGGAGCTTCAATTTGGGGGTTTGTTTTTAGTCAGAGGTATATCAACTTGTGCAGGAGACTTTAGGGTATCGAAGCATTCTGGAGGTGTGCATATTTTTCAAGGGATGGATCTGTTTTCTACAGGTCTATTGTAGCACCCTCATATAACAGATAGATGGGGTCTCGCGAGGCCCCACTTGTTGTCTATCTCTGTCCCATGAGAAACTTCTGGTTATCCAACTTTGTCTCGCGAGAACCTCTATAAAAATGAAGTGGTTGAGACACTTGGGCATGGGAATATGGATTTCCTTTTTCGGTATTACAGTAGCTTGACTTTATCTCCAGCAGGGGTTTGAGACTTATAGGGGTTTGGCATCATTCTTGAAGAGGGTTTGGAGAGTTTGAGTTAACTGTTACGTAGGTTGGAGAAACAACCATCTTCTAGAATGGATCAGGGAACTACACTAGGTTTTTGGTTTTTCAGTTTATGTTTGTTGGTTTTGAGAGATGCTACAACAACCTTAGACATTGTATTTTGTGGTCAAGATTCCATTATTAATAAAGTTCCATATTATCTCTTCTATTTTCTGGTGTATTTAGATTGAATGAAACATGTTTGTCAAAATGTCTATCTATGCATTATGAGAAAACTTTTTGTAGAATGTCCTCAATCAACTTAACAACATATGTCTTTGGAGAAGAACATAACCATAACTACATATTGGACACCAAACTATTATTTTCCTAGCATATTCCCATTGGGGAAATTACAATGGTATCAAAGATGGAGATCTTGTCAGCTTGGGGGGATTTTATAGTATGGAGGTAATAATTGATAACATTCCATGGGGACCAAGCTACTCAAGGCTTAGATATGGAGGTGATAGTTGAGCACATTTCTTGGGGACTAGCCTGCAAGGAAGTATATGCATATGTCGATTGTATGGACAATTATATAATAGGCATAGACATAGGTTCAAGTGGCATAAACATGATGATGGATTTAGGATACAGGATGATACATGATGATTCAATGATAGATAACAAAGTGTAGGGTTATGCATTGGCAGGTAGTACTGTACTTTGGAGTGGGGTATTTCCACTAGGGAGACCTTCCGACAGAGTTCTCAGGAATACCATTGAGTGGAGGTTTCCTATGATCGGTGAGTGGATGGGTGAGCCTCATGGAGAAACATATTCCTCGAGGATTGATCTTCAATTGGTATATCACTAGACTACTTCTGAGTCTCATTATGGAAACTACGTTTTTTGGTGATGCCATTGGGGTTGACCAACATGCTTTCCACCTTTCAGCCTCACATGAACCCCATGTTCAAACCACAATTACAGGGGATTATGTTAGTGCTATTTTATGATCTCCTCATATACAAAATGACATGGGAGGATCGTTGAAGACGGTTAGGTGAGACATGGGGAATGATGGAAAGCATATTCAAGCATGGGACAAAGTACTCTACAGAGATTGATCTTTGATAAGGATATCATTAGGATAGGGAGAAATATCTTGGCACGACAGATGCTTTAAATTTTTTGCATGTGATTAGGATGCAGGATGTACAGTCATGTCAAGAGGAGATTCCTGAAATAGTGGATTAGTTCACGTGGATTTCATCTGATTGGAAGTCCCACCTTCTGGTGGAATATTCCAAGGATCAGTATTCTTGTGAGTTGATGGATGGTCATATTCAGGATGACAGGTACAAAGTTGTGGATGATATAATATACTATGGAGCTAGCATATACTTAGTACTTGAGTCCACACTTAGGGAAGATATCATGAGGTTTATACATGATTTACTTGTGGCAAGACATTTTGGGTACTTTCAGACTTACCAATAGATTGGAGAGAGGGTCTCATGGAAGGGCCTCGAGGACAATGTATGCAAACATGTGAGGGAGTGCATGACTTTTCAGCAGAACAAATGAAATCATACCTATCCATCAAGATTATGGAATTCTACACTTTTCTCGAGATAAAGGTGGGAGAGTGTGTCGACATATTTCAACACAATTCTACCAGAGGTGCATGGCAGGGACTACAGTTCCAAGACTTCATCGGAGAATGATGCACCATATTTTGCAAAGTGGTTCTTTAGGGAGGCATTTAAACTTCATAAGGTTTCTAAGTACATTGACCATTATTGCGACAACACATTTCTCAGGACATTTTTGCAGAAGCTGTATAGATTAGCAAGCATAGAGTTGATCAATGTAGCACAATTGGAGTCGGTTGGTATGGGGCATAGTGGATTCCTTTTTTGGATGAAAGTTCCATGAAATGATATGATTGGTCCATGTCATTTTTGGGACACTCCAAGAGGAGATGAATGGGCCGATGTTATATGGCAGGATATATTTTCTTCACTAATACCCAGGATTGGGTATGCCAGTGGACTTGCAGATTCTTATTCCCTCAACGCACATCTGTAGGATATGATCCATAGTAGTGGAGTAAGATATTCTAGAAATTATGACGTGGTTTTCTAGGATTGGAAGCTGCATTCTAGACATGAGGGTGAGATTGTTAGGATCATGGCAGTGAAACATCAACGTGATGGTTCTTTGAGGAGATTATCTTGGGACCCTGAGACTGTAGTGTTTGACATCTTGACAACCGATACATACAATATGAACCATTTTCTCCTTCCAAAGTTTACTTTTGGGATGCTTAGGGTTGGTTTCCTTCGTTGATTTCCTCGATTATCATGGGAAGTACAATGGATTCTTGTATCAACACCTTGTAGATTAGTGCTAGGAATGAAGAGCGTTTCACATCATCTAGGCATATCCGAGAGAGGTTTACATGGATAGGCCTCAAAGGCGATGTATGGGAGTATATGACTTGTTAGTGAAGAAATTTGGGGCACACTCAATCCATAGGATGGATGCATTATTTGGCCATTTCTAGGAAAGAGTGGGAGAGCATGTGGACAAACTACATCACAGGGTTACCGAGGGTATAGTGGAAAGATAGTATGTCTACAGTGATTGACCAATTCACACAATTTATGATGCTCTCTTCTGAGTATGGGGCAACGTAGGTGACAAAGATATATAGTATAGAGATGTCTAGAGTCCAATAGCAACACAAAGTCATTGCCAGTGATCAGGACATATTTCCTTTTTCGACATTCAAGATTGAGTATTGAAGTGGATTTGCATGCAGTGACTTCACCTAGACTCCTATGAAAGATACTATTCATGGTAGTATATTCATCCCTTGTATCTATTTCAGGTGGAAGTACTCGAGAAGGAGGAGAGAATATAGGCACGGTGGTCAAATGGTTATGATAAGAGTGGTGCAGTGTCAGCATGGTGGTTCCTTTATGATATTATCTTGGGACCCTGGTGACTTTATCTCTTATAAGAAATTCCAAGAAAGGTTCGCATGTAGGGACTTTGTAAAATATGTGTTCAGATATTTTTCGGACGATTCTTGGATGATTGCAGTAGGATGGGGGTGCTGGAGTATTAGGTATTTTCATTTTTATACCTAGAGGTTAGGTGTTGTTGAAGCCTTATTAGTTTGTGACCACATAGACGTCTTCGAGATGTCTAATTTTAGAGTTGATTTGGTTGACTTGACTGAGATACATTGGAAGGACATGATCCTCGATAGTGGGGACGATTCTTCGAGGCCTTACAACTTGTGGATGCAGGAGTGGAGGATGCAGTCTAGGAAGGAGGGTCATATATCTATGATCAGAGTGGCATAATGACAACATGAAGAGTCCTTTTTGGTGATAGCATGGGACCTTGTTATTTTATGGGTTGATGTTTTGGTAGCTAGTACGTATGGGAGAGTGAGTTGTTACTTTCAGGAGCCTAATCATATAGAGAAGTGAATCGGTTTCCTAGGTGGGACATTCTAAGAACAATATAATGAGTCTTCACATTATTTGGTTTCTCTCCTGATAGGTGGCCTTTAGGGGGGCATTGATATTATCACATTACAGGACAATACTGTGGGCGGTAGGTGCTCTATATATTCCAGAATGGTTTGGGACCTGAGGATCATCATCAATTTTAGTTGGATTCAGATTTTTGTTATTATGAGTATGATGGCATTGCTTGAGGACAAGCAATCTTTGGAAAGGTAGGATTTATTATGTCCTATTTTTGGATTCCCTTATCAACAGCGGAAATGACTTCCGTGGCTCATTGGTGAAGAAAAAGGCAGTAAAAAAGGGTCATTTAATGTCTCCTAGTTAGGATATGTTATGTTTCTAAACTGACATTAAGTAAATAAAGTAACTTTAGATTTATAAGTTACTTATACATTATTAAAGTGAATTTTAATCTTAAAGTGAAAGGGGAATAAGGGTCATATTTGATTTATTCAAAAAGGGGAAAGTTCTAGAAGGCATGGAAGAAGGATGAAATGAGGGGTAGAGCTTCACTTTAGATTAGGATTTCATCTCTCATTTTGGAAGTGCTCTTGGAGCCATTGTTTAGTTAGGGTTTAGTAAAACCCTTCCGTTGTTGGTTTGGTTTTGGTGCTGCAATATCCACCCTAGCTAGACAAGAGGGGGGATACATCCAGGATTTCCATTGGAGCTTCAATTTGGGATTTTTTCTTTTAGTTGGAGGTACATCGACTTGCGGAGGAGACTTCAGTGTATTGAAGTGTTCTGGAGGTGCACAGAGTTTCCAAGGGATGAATATGTTTTCTGTAGGTCTGTTGTCATAGCCTTGTGCAACGAATAAAGGGGGTCTTGCTAGGCCATGTTTGTTTTCCATCTCTATCCCACAAGGAACTGATGGTTATCTAGCTTCATCCCGCGATGACCTCCGCAAAACTGAAGTGGCTGAGACACTTGAGAATGGGTGGTCAGATTGTTGTCGTTGGTGTTGGAGGAACTCAAATTTATCTCCAATAGGGGTTTGAGACTTATAGGGGTTTAACGTCATTCTTGGAGAGTTTTTGGAGAATTGGAGTTAACCCTTAAGTAGGTTGGATAAAGAACCATCTTCTAGAAGGAATCATGGAACTACACTAGGTTTTGGTTTTTTAAGTTTATGTTTGTTAGTTTTCACAGCTGCTGCAACATCCTTAGACATTCTATTGTGTGGTGAAGATTCCATTATTAATAAAGTTCCATATTATCTCTATTATTTTTTGGTGTATTTAGATTGAAGGAATTTTTTTTTTTGAAATGTTTATCTATGGGCTATGGGAAATTTTTTTGTAGAAATTCCTCAATCATCTTAACAACATATGTGTTTGGAGAAGAACGTAACCTAACTACATGTTGGACAAAAAACCATTGCTTTCCTAGAATATTCCCATTGGGGACAATATAGTCACATTAGACCATACAAGAAATAAATGAGTGGTAGTCTTGAGCATGGGTCGGGACGTTAGCACAACATCTTGCATGCCACCTCCACATGCCATCTCCTCATCACACTAGGTATTTTTAATCTTTGTAAGTTGTTTACTTGATCGCGGTGGGACATTCTCATTATACAACTTCTGGATGCTATGGATTTGGATCGTGGAGCTCATATGGAAGGATGAGGACTGGTTGTTAGCAGTTAAGTGATGTTTAGCCGCATCTGTATGCTCATTGGATTGTATCATTACCATTCATGGATGTTTTCTTGGGCATGGGAGAAAATGCATATTGATATCATTACCATTCATGTTGATATTTTTCGAAGTAGCACGCTTCTAGACAAGAGTTCTTGGAGAGAGCGACGTAGTGGCAGGTTTGTGTGGGAAAGAATCTTGGTGGAACAAAGTAGTGCATAATTTGGGGGTGGACAATTGGAATTGGGAGTTTCAATTGTGGATTTCCATTTAGGTCATCATCCCGACAGATTGGAAGCAAGAGTTGGGAAGAAGTGAGGGTAACGTAGTCAAGCTTAGAAGAAAGGAATTTGGGATCAGGCTGGGTAGATCCCATATCTGGCTCTGGCCATTATGGTTCTATTGTTCGAGACTTCATGGGTGAAGGTTTCAACAGAAGGTTGGTCAGTGGTAGAATGGAAACTGAGAAGGGTGCAACTTCTGCACCCCCTTAGGGCCAGGTTGAACAAATGGGAGATAATTGGACCACTCTCCAACAACTACAGAACACTATGAAGGGCTTGACCTATGAGGTGTCATTCATCTTGGAGATTCTAATTCAACATAGGACAACAATGAGACAAAACAACGATGACATTGATTCTCTTCTCTCCCAACTAGATGAACGACAAGCCAAGTCGGCATCAACATTTCCTGTTTCGATCCTAGAATTGACTGAAAGTGGCTCGTCTCCATTTGGTGGAAGCCTTGTTCTAGATTTAAACCTCCTAGTTGATGGTGTGGGGAAGGATGCATCAGACACCCCCCGATATCCCTTAGACCGGTATGAATCCTTGACACTTTCTTCCAAATTTACATAAGGTTTTGTAATGAAATTTGACAAGCACTTTTATGGGTACTAGATTTTTTCCTTGTCTGTGGGCTCTCACGTTAGTAAAACTTTGTCTACACCCTTTTTGCTAATATAATATGTCTTGGTTGTTGTAAAAAAAAATAATATTAATAATATTGTTAGAATTATATAGTAAAAGAAAATCTGTTATTTCAAATATTCGTGAAATATTATAGACGAAGACATTAGATTAAAATTTCATTTTTTTTAATGTGATACCACTTGGAAGAAATCGGGAAAAAGTGTTTGGTTACTGAAGAAAAAAAGTTAGTTTTAATTTCTGATTTATAAATTATATATATTAATTTCTCATTTATTAAATCTTAAAATTTTAAAAATAAAAAATATTTTTTTCATATTTAAAAAATTAAATAAATCTATATTAATTTATTTTATTATTTCATCCATTCAAATAAGTTTATATTAATTTATTTTACTATTTTTTCCATTCAAATAAGTCTGAATTCATTTATACATTCAAAAATACAATTTAAACAACAAAAAATAGTGATTTTGTCCAAATTTACATCGCGACCAAAAAATTCAAAAAATTGAACCTTTAACTAACTCCCATCACATTATGATTTGTTAACTTATCCAAAACTAGATAATGTGAATCATTTATTATCCGAATATAGGGATGGTTCATTATGTCAAATAAAAATTGCCCAAATTTCAGTTCAATGGATATTGATTACCGTCAATAGTTCATTATCTCATTCAAAAATTGCGGCGAAATTTCAGTTTGAATGGCTATTGATTACCACTGATGATCAATATTGGAGAACGTAAATTTCATGATTAATATGAGCGACAAAATTTTTAGAACCAAAGCAGTAGAAAAAGTTAAGATATAAATTAACAATTTTTTAAATTTATGAAACTTTATTTTTGTAGTTGATTTCTATTTCTAGTTTAAAATTTGATAGAAATTTGGTCAAAATTATATTAACAAAAATTTTGATACACCATGATTCAGTGATAGATAGAAATGTGTAGGGTTATGCATTGGCATGCAGTACTGTACATTTGAGTTGTGGGGTGTTTTCTCTAGGGTGACCTCCCGACAGAGTTCTCAGGCCTACCATTGAGTGGAGGTTTCCTAGGATCGATGAGTGGATGGGTGAGCCTCATGGAGAAACATATTCCTCAAAGATTGATCTTTGATTGGGATATCACTAGAATACTTCCGAGTCTCATTATGCGCACTACATTTTATGGTCATGCCATTGGGGTTGACCAATATGCTTGCCACCTTTCAGTCTCACATGAACCCCATCTTCACACCACAACTGTAGGGGTTTATGTTAGTGTTATTTTATGATCTCCTCATATACAAAAATACATGGGAGGATCGTTGAAGATGGTTAGGTGAGACATGGGGCATGATGGAGAGCATATTCAAGCATGGGATAGAGTACTCTGTAGAGATTGATCTTTGATCAGGATATCATGAGGACATAGACAAAGATCTTGGCATGATAGATGCTTTATATTTTGGGCATGTGATTAGGATGCAGGATGTATAGACACGTCAAGAGAAGATCCTTGAAATAGTGATGCAGGAGCATCGCCCACGTCAAGCGAGCCAACGCGAAAGTAGGAGACAGCTGGATCAGCCAACAAACTTTCTTTTTGAATTTCACCTTGATATTGTTGCGCAAACATTAATGTGTTGATTTGATGAAGCACACTTTGTATATTGTAATGGACCTTGAGAGGATAGCTCACGTCCTTATGTAGATGAGGCATTTAATAGATTTAATGTCAGTAGATAGGAATTTAATTTAGATTTGATAGCGTAGAGCTCGAGAGGGAAACGGGATATAGACACCCTCCTTTGTACATTGTATAATTCTGAATAGTTGAGAGCATTCTGAAGAGAAGAGCATGCAAAGAAGTGTATGAAGAACACTCATGTACATATATATAATTAATAGAAAAGCTTTGATTCAATTCCATGGTTGTGTTATTCTCTGTGTATTGATGACATTATGCTCATGAATGTTTGCTTCTTGTCATACATTTGCTTTTATATGCTATGTATGTGATTTCATGGTTGAATTGAAGTCTATGAGAACAAGGAGTTAGTTTCAATTGTTTCTCTATCTTGAACCAGAGAATTCCTGCAAGGAGTGTATTCGAATCGTCCACTAGGAGTGCGTTGACAGAAGGGTTCAAGTAGGTGTAACTTTTGTTCTAAGTTCTCATAAGTGCAGAATTGGCACCAGAGCCATGCAAGGCGTGCACAGGCTAGACGAAGTCTCAGAATTGCGATTCTGAGCAAAGGGATTGAAGGATTTCTGTTGCAGGAGTGCGCAGGATCGAAGACTTCAACACTTAACCGTGTTTGAAGATTTTCCGCAAGGAGTGCGTGCAAGGAGTTTCCGGAAGGGACTCAAAAGCTGGGAGAAAAGATCAGGAAGGATAGACCTTCGAGTTCGTCGAGGGACGGGATAAACAAACTTGTTCCTTGAAGGTTGCAAGGGAAATCGCAGGGTTGCGCGCAAGGTGATGAGTTTTGTGGAAGAACGGCTCGTTGTTTCATAGATTGACCGAGGAAGAAATGGACAGACGAATTTCTCCAAGGAGATTTCGCGAAGCTCCGAGGACCACTGGATCTTGCGGAGGTGCGAGAATTCTACAGTGCAGGAGCGGAAGAAATTCGAAGTTCGGAAGGGCAGGAGCTATCGATCGAGATCACGAGGAGCTTGGGTTCTACTCATGGATCGACATATCGAGAGTTCGTGAGGTAAGACTCCAATTTTATGCAACGGAAGTCGCGAGAGTGCGAGGTGCGACATTCTGACTGCCACATAAGTAGTGTGGGCCACAAGTGATAGTGGAAGACAAGTGGCATAAATTATCGGAGGTTCAACATCTCGGGAATCGGGAGTCGATGGGGGAAGTAACTGACCTCGCGAGTAGCGAAGTCGCGAGGTAACGATAATCCAAATCTCGGCATCTCGGGCATCGAGAGTCGAGGGAGGAAGAAATTGACCTCGCAAGTGGCGAAGTCGCGAGGGAGCGAGACCGCAGTTTACGAATCTCGGCTTATCGCGTATCGAATATTTGAAATCAAATTGTTTAGAGTCGCAGGTGGTGAGGCGCGATAGAGCGAAGTTCTGATAAGGAAGGAGAAAAGTCAGTGTTGGCTGGTGCATCAGGTCTCGGGGATTCGAGGACCCAGCGATCAAAAGAGAACTCGCGAAGCCGTGAAGTTTCGATCGTCCGAGTGTAGAAAGGAGGACTGAGAGAGGAGAATATGTGGGTAAGGAAGATTCCCGATAAGGAATCAGAAGAATCTTTGTATTCTTCGAGCCGACAAGAAAGAAGGTCCTGGTGAAGCGATCATGCTCCAAGGAGTGCGGTTTCCGTCAAGTGGTATCAGAGCGGGAATATCTTTTCCTTCTGTAGTAAAGAAAGAAATTCACCATGCCACCCAGAAGAGAAAGGCATTCACCATACCCAGAAGATAGGGAGGTGCGAAGAAGAGGTTGGCCAGCAGGAAATCCAGAAATGGAGCGGCAAATGAGAGATCTCCGAGCAAGGCTCAAGGAGATGGAGACAACACAAAGACGCGGAGTTGGTGCAGGGGATCTTAGTGATTCCGAAGTTGAAGAGGAAGCTAGACATGAATAAGAGGTCACAGCAGAAGATGCATCAACCGAGCAGTTGATCAAAGCCATCGCAAGGATGGGTGCGAAGACGAAAATGGACATTCCAGTCTACGAAGTGAATCTGGATGTAGAGGAGCTGCTAGATTGGATTAGAGCTCTCGACACGTACTTTGACTATGAAGATGTCGAAGATGATAAGAAAGTCAGGCACGCAGTTACGCACTTGAAAGGGCATGCATCATTGTGGTGGGACAAGCTACAAGTTGACAGACGCTGCAAAGGCAAGCAGAAGATCAAGAGTTGGGATCGAATGATCGCAAAGATGAAAGCGAAGTTCATCCCAAGGGACTATCAAATTACACTATTCAGGCGAATGCAGAACCTGAGACAGAAGTTGATGACAGTGAAAGAATACACTGAGGAATTCTATCGACTGAACATCAGAGCAGGTCATCGGGAGAGCGATGATGAGAAGGTTACGAGATATCTGAATGGTCTGAGATATGACATTCAGGATGAGCTAAGCATGATAACCATCCGAACGGTGGAAGATGCTTACCAATTGGCTCTGAAAGCCGAAGAGAAGCTGAGCCGAAAGCAAGGGCAGCGAGGGCGAGGCAGAAGCCATCCAAGAGGCAAAGCAGTTACCCAGGACAAATTCCAGAAGCCCAAAGAGGAATGGAAGAAACCTCAGGGTAAGGTTGAAAGAGGTGGAACCTCACAGAGGCAGCCATATGTTGAGCCGAGAGGACAACAAAATGATCAGCGAGGAGATTATGCTGACGCAAACACTCTTTCGCGTACTAGAGGTCGAGGTAGAGGCCGAGGAGGAGTAATCACATTCTTTACATGTGGGAAGAATGGGCACAAGTCATATGAGTGTCCAGAGAAAAAGAAGGATGCAGGGGAAGCTCACATCACAGAAGCGCAAAGGCGTGATGTTGACATTGAGGACGCAGAAGGCGGAAGATCACTTGCGATGCATAAAGTCCTTTTGACACCCAAGAAGGAGGTGGAGAATTCAGTCCAAAGGACCAGACTGTTCAGAACATCTTGCAAGACCAAGGACAGGGTATGCAAGGTTATTGTGGACAGTGGAAGCACCGATAATCTCGTTTCAATCGAGATGGTGGAGAAACTAGAACTGGAGACAACTGATCACCTGAGTCCATATAAAGTTTCATGGCTACAGAAGGGACATCAGGTAAAGGTCACCAAACAGTGCTTAGTTGACATCAAGATAGGGGGATATAATGATAGGATTCTGTGTGATGTTATTCCCATGGATGTATGTCATTTATTGTTGGGTAGGCCATGGCAATATGACAGAAATGTGATTCATGATGAGAGGATGAACACATATACTCTGGAGAAGAATGGGAGAACCCATATGTTTCTTCTGATAAAGGATAAGGAAGTGAAGCCGGAAGTAAGCAATACAGTACTTCTCATGAGTGGGAAGGAACTTCTTTCAGAGATGGAGAAGAAGGAAGATCCACAATTCTTTGTGGTCAGAAAACCAAGAATTGTTCTGACTAGCACAAGGATGATTTACCAGTTGAGATTTAGGAGCTACTGGAAGAGCTCGCTGATATCATAGTGGACGAATTACCTCATTCGTTGCCACCGATGAGAAGTGTGAGTCATCACATAGACCTCATACTAGGGGCAAGTTTACCAAACAAAGCCGCGTACAGGTTGACACCGCAGGAGAATGAGGAGGTCAAAAGATAGGTCCAAGATCTGATGGACAAAGGATTGGTCAGAGAAAGTTTGAGTCCGTGTGCCATTCCAATGGTGCTCAGCCCAAAGAAAGACGGAGGCTGGAGGATGTGTACCGACTCAAGAGAGATCAACAAAATAACCACCAGGTATAGGTTTCCATTGCCGAGAATGGATGATCTGATGGATTGCCTGAGTGGGGCAAGATATTTTTCAAAGATAGATTTGAAAAGAGGATACCACCAAATTCGCATGAGGGAAGGCGATGAGTGGAAAACAACGTTCAAGACAAACGAGGGTTTGTATGAATAGTTAGTCATGCCGTTTGGCTTGAAAAATGCACCGAGTACATTTATGAGATTGATGAATGAAGTCTTGCGGGAGTTCATCGAGAAGTTCGTCATTGTTTATTTGGACGACATACTGATTTACAGCAAATCAAAGGCTGAACATTTGAAGCATTTGGCCATAGTGATGAGAAAGTTATAGCAGGAGAAGTTGTTGATAAATATGAAGAAGTCCTCATTTATGAAGACACAACTCATTTATTTGGGTTTTGTTATTTCGGCTAATGAATTGAGGATGGATCCGGACAAGGTGGAAGTGATCAAGAATTGGGCATCACCGAGAAGCGTGTTCGAGGTGAGAAGCTTCCATGGTTTGGCTAGTTTCTACCAGTTCTAGTTTCTGAATAGTTTCTGAATAGTTTCTGAATAGTTTCTGAATAGTTTCACCTGAGTCACCCTCCTTTGATCAATTGATCACCTAAGTCACCCTGGAGACTAGTGACACCCTCCTTTGTAC
Source organism: Picea engelmannii (assembly GCA_009831015.1). Classification (NCBI taxonomy): domain Eukaryota; kingdom Viridiplantae; phylum Streptophyta; class Pinopsida; order Pinales; family Pinaceae; genus Picea; species Picea engelmannii. Next base: position 137,121 of record ML798822.1, read on the forward strand.
ATTGTATAATTCTGAATAGTTGAGAGCATTCTGAAGAGAAGAGCATGCAAAGAAGTGTATGAAGAACACTCATGTACAGATATTGACTTAATAGAGAAGCTTTGATTCAATTCCATGGTTGTGTTATTCTCTATGTATTGATGACATTATGCTCATGAATGTTTGCTTCTTGTCATACATTTGCTTTTATATGCTATGTATGTGATTTCATGGTTGAATTGAAGTCTGTGAGAACAAGGAGTTAGTTTCAATTGTTTCTCTATCTTGAACCAGAGAATTTCTGCAAGGAGTGCAGTCGAATCGTCCGCAAGGAGTGCGTTGACAGAAGGGTTCAAGTAGGGGTAACTTTTGTTCTAAGTTCTCAGAAGTGCAGAATTGGCACTGGAGCTGTGCAAGGCGTGCGCAGGCTAGACGAAGTCTCAGAATTGTGATTCTGAGCAAAGGGATTGAAGGATTTCTGCTACAGGAGTGCGCAGGATCGAAGACTTCAACACTTAACCGTGTTTGAATATTTTCCACAAGGAGTGCGTGCAAGGATTTTTCGGAAGGTACTCGAAAGCTGGGAGAAAAGCTCAGGAAGGATAGACCTTCGAGTTCGTCGAGGGACAGGATAAACAAACTTGTGCCTTGAAGGTTGCAAGGGATGTCGCAGGGTTGCGTGCAAGGTGACGAGTTCTGTGGAAGAACGACTCGTCATTTCATAGATTGAACGAGGAAGAAACGGACAGACGAATTTCTCCAAGGAGATTTCGCGAAGCTCCGAGGACCATTGGATCTTGCGGAGGTGCGAGAAGGCTACAGTGCAGGAGCGGAAGAAATTTGAAGTTCGGAAGGGCAGGAGTTGTCGATCGAGATCACGAGGAGCTTGGTTTCTACTCATGGATTGGCATATCGGGAGTTCGTGAGGTAAGACTCCAATTTTATGCAACGGAAGTCGCGAGAGTGCGAGGTAGAACATTCCGACTGCCATGTAAGCAGTTTGGGCCACAAGTGATAGTGGAAGACAGGTGGCGTAAATTATCGGAGGTTCGGCATCTCGGGCATCAGGAGTCGACGGGGGAAGTAACTGACCTCGCGAGTGGTGAAGTCGCGAGGCAACGATAATCCGAATCTCGCTGTCTCGGGCATCGGGAGTCGAGGGAGGAAGAAATTGACCTCGCAAGTGGCGAAGTCGCGAGGGAGCGAGACCGCAGTTTACGAATCTCGGCTTATCGCGTATCAGAGATTTGAAATCAAATGGTTTAGAGTCGCGGATGGCGAGGCGCGATAGAGCGAAGTTCCGATAAGGAAGGAGCGAACTCAATTTTGGCTGGTGCATCGGGTCTCGGGGATTCGAGGACCCAACGATCAAAAGAGAACTCGCGAAGCCGCGAAGTTTCGATCCTCCGAGTGCAGAAAGGAGGACTGAGAGAGGAGAATCTGTGGGTAAGGAAGATTCCCGATAAGGAATCAGAAGAATCTTTGTATTCTTCGGGCCGACAGGAAAGAAGGTCCTGGTGAAGCGATCGTGCTCGGAGGAGTGCGGTTGCCATCAAATAGTGGAATAGTTCATGTGGATTTCAGCTGATTGGGAGTCCCACCTTCTGGTGGAATAATCCAAGGATTAGTTTTCTTACGAGTTGATGGATGGTCATATTTAGAATGAAAGGTACAAAATTGTGGGTGATATCATCTACTATGGAGCTATCATATACTTAGTACATGAGTCGACACTTAGGGAAGATATCATGAGGGTTATACATGATTCACTTGTGGCAGGACATTTTTGGTACTTTTAGACTTACAAACTAATTAGAGAGAGGGTCTCATGGAAGGGCCTCAAGGACGATGTATGGAGACATGTGAGGGAGTGCATGACTTGTCAGCAGAACGAGTCAAATCATACCTATCCATCAAGATTATGGAAGTTTACACTTGTCTCAAGATAAAGGTGGGAGAGTGTGTCGACATATTTCAACACAAGTCTACCAGAGGTGCATGGAAGGGAGTAGAGTTCTGAGACTTCATTAGAGAATGATTCACCATAGTTTGCAAAGTGGTTCTTTAGGGAGGAGTTTAAACTTCATAGGGTGCCTGAGTACATTGACCATGATTGGGACAACACAACTCTCAAGACATTTTGGCAAGAGATGTACACATTAACAAGCATAGAGTTGATCAATGTAGCACAACTGGAATCGGCTGGTATGGAGCATAGTGGATTCCTTTTTTGGATGCAAGCTACATGAACTCATATGATTGGTCCATGTAATTTTTGGGACACTCCAAGAGGAGATGAATGTGCACATGTTATATGGAAGGATATATTTTCTTTACCGATACCCAAGATTGGGTATGCCGATGGACTTGCAGACTCTTATTCCCTCCAGGTGCATCTGTAGGATATGATCAATAGTAGTGGAGTAAGGTATTCTAGAAATTACGACGTGGGTTTCTAGGAGTGGAGGATGCATTCTAGACATGAGGGTGAGGCAATTATAATCATGGTGATGCAACATCAGTGTGATGGTTCTTCGAGGAGATTATCTTGGGACCCTGAGACTGCGGTGTTTGACAGCTCAAAATCCAATACATACTATATGAACTGTTTTCTACTTCAAGAGTTTACTCTTGCGATGCTTAGGGTTCATTTCTTTGGGGAGTGGTCTTCTGAGGAGTTGATCGAATTTGTGAAACTTATGATTTCCTGGATTATCATTGGAAGTCCAATGGATTCTTGTATCAACACCTTGTGACCCTGGGGACTTTATCTCTTATAAGTCGATCCGAGAAAGGTTCACATGGAGGGACTTTGCATAAGATGTGTTGAAATATTTTTTGGATGACGCTTGGATGATTGTTGTAGGCTGGGGGTGTTGGAGTATTAGGGATTTTTCTTTTGATACCTATATGTTAGGTGTTATTGAAGCCCTACTAGTTTCTGACCACATAGACTTCTTCAGGATCTCTAATTTTAGAGTTGATTTGGTTGACTTGATTAAGATACATTGGAAGGACATGATCCTCGATAGTGGGGACGATCCTTCGAGGTCTTACAACTTGTGGATGCAGGAGTGGAGGATGCAGTCGAGGAAGGAGGGTCATATATCTATGATTAGAGTGGCGCAATGACAACATGATGAGTCCTTTCTCGTGATAGCATGGGACCTTGGGATTTTATGGGTTGACAGCTTGGTATCTAGTACAGATGGGAGAGTGAGTTGTTACTTTCATGAGCCTAATCATATTGCGAAGTGGATCGGTTTCCTAGGTGGGACATTCTAAGAAGAGTATACTGAGTCTTCAGAGTATTTGGTTTTTCTCTTGATAGGTGGCCTTGAAGGGGGCCCTGATGTTAGCACGTTGCAGGAAAATATTGTGGGCGGTAGGTGCTCTGCATCTTTTAGAATGGTTTGGGACCCGAGGATCATCATCATTTTTAGTTGGATTCATCTTTTTTTTCTTAAGAGTGTGATGGAATTTCTTGAGGACAAGCAATCTTTGGAAAGGGAGGATTTGTCATGTCCCATTTTTGGATTCCCTTGTCGACAATGGAAATGACTTATGTGGATCTCTGGTGAAGAAAAAGGGAGTAAAAAGGGTCATTTAATGTCTCTTAGTTAGGATATGATATGTTTGTAAACTCACATTAAGTAAATAAAGTAACTTTAGATTAATAAGTTAATTATACATTATTAAAGTGACGTTTAGTCTTAAAGTGAAAGGGGAATAAGGGTCATATTTGATTTATTCAAAAAGGGGAAAGTTCTAGAAGGCATGGAAGAACGATAAAACGAGGGGTAGAGCTTCACTTTAGATTAGTATTTGATCTCTCATTTTGGAAGTCCTCTTGGATCCATTTTTTCATTAGGGTTTAGTAAAACCATTCCATTGTTGGTTTGGTTTTGATGGTGCAATATCCACTCTAGCTAGACAAGAGAGGGGATCCATCCAGGATTTCCATCAGAGCTTCAAATTGGGAATGTTTTTTTTTCAGTTGGAGGTACATCAGCTTGCGAAGGAGACTTCAGGGTATTGAAGTGTTTTGGAGGTGCACGGAGTTTTCGAGGGATAGATTTGTTTTCTGTAGGTCTGTTGTGACACCCTTGAGTGACGAATAAAGGGGGTCTCGCGAATCCCTGTTCATTTTCTAGCTCTGTCCCACGAGGCACTGATGGCTATCTAGCTTCATCCTACGAGGACCTTTGCAAAATTGAAGTGGCCGAGACACTTGAGGATGGGAGGTCGAATTGTTGTCGTCAGTGTTGGAGCTATTCGACTTTATCTCCAACAGGGATTTGAGACTTACAGGGGTTTAACATTATTCTTGGAGAGGGTTTGGAGAGTTGGAGTTAACCCTTAAACAGGTTGGAGAAAGAACCATATTCTAGAAGGGGTTAGGGAGATACACCAGGTTTTGGGTTTTTCAGTTTATGTTTGCTAGTTTTCACAGCTGCTACAACATCCTTAAACATTGTATTGTTTGGTCAAGATTTCATTATTAATAAAGTGTCATATTATCTCTATTGTTTTCTGGTGTATTTAGATTGAAGGAAAAATGTTTTTCGAAATGTATATCTATGGGTTATGGGAAAAATGTTTGTAGAAATTCCTCAATCATCTTAACAACATATGTGTTTGGAGAAGAACATAACCTAACTACATGTTGGAAGAAAAACCATTGTTTTCCTAGAATATTCCCATTGGGGACATTATCGTCACATTACACCATACAATAAATAAATGAGTGGTAGTCTTGAGCATGGGTCGGGACGTCATCACAACATCTTGCATGTCACCTCCACATGCCATCTCCTCATCGCACTAGGTATTTTTAATCTTTGTAAGTCGTTTACTTGATCATGGTCGGATATTCTCATTGTACAACTTTTGGATTCTATGGATTTGGCTCATGGAGCTCATGTGGAAGGATGAGGAATGGTTGTTAGTAGTTAAGGGATGTCTGGCCGCATATGTATGCTCATTAGATTGTATCATTATTGTTCATGGTTGTCTTCTTAGGCATGGGAGAAAATGCATATGGCTCTGGTGTTGACATTTTTTTGAAGTAGTAGGCTTCTGGACAAGAGTTCTCGGAGAGAGTGATGTAGTGGCAGGTCTATGTGGGATGCAATATTGGTGGAACAAAGTAGTGCATAATTTGGGGGTGGACAATTGGAATTAGGAGTTTCAATTGTGGATTTCCATTCAGGTCATCATCCCCACAGATTGGAAGAAAGAGTTTGGAAGAAGTGAGGGTAACGTAGTCAATATTAGAAGAAAGGAATTTGGGATCAAGCTGGGTAGATCCCTTATCTAGCTCTGGCCATTCTATGGCTATATTGTCTGAGACTTCATGGGTGAAGGTTTCAAGAGCAGGTTGCTCAGGGGTAGAATGGAAAATGAGAAGGGTGCGGCTTCTGCACCCCCTTAGGGTCAGGTTGAACAAATGGAAGGTAATTGAACCACTCTCCGACAACTACAGATCACTATGCAGAGCTTGACCTCTCAGGTGTCATTCATCTTGGAGATTCTAATTCAACATAGGACAACAATGAGACAAAATCAGGATGAGATTGATTCTCTTCTCTCCCAACTAAAAGAACTACAAACCAAGTCTGCATCAACATTTCTTGTTTCGATCCTAGAATTGATTGAAAATGGCTTCTCTCCATTTGGTGGAAGCCTTGTTCCATATTTGAACCTCCAGCTGATGGTGTGGGGAAGGATGCATCAGACACCCCTCGATCTCCCTTAGACCGGTATGCATCCTTGACACTTTCTTCCAAATTTACATTGTAAGGTTTTGTAATGAAATTTGACAAGCACTTTGTATGAGTACTAGATTTTTGCTTTGTCGGGGCTCTCATGTTTGTAAAACTTTGTTTACTCCCTTTTTACTAATACAAAATGTATTGGTTGCTGTAAAAATAAATAAAAAATATTAATAATATTGTTAGAATTATATAATAAAAGAAAATATATTATTACAAATATTCGTGAAATATTCTTTAGATTAACATTTCATTTTTTATTTGATATTTTATGTGATATCACATCGAGAAAAAGTTTTTTTTACTGAAGAAAAAAGTTTTAATTTTTTATTTATAAATTTTATATTTTAATTTTTAATTTATTAAATCTCAAAATTTTAATAATAAAAAGTTAATTTTTTCATATTTAAAAATTTAAATAAATCTATATTAATTTATTTTATTATTTCACCCATTCAAATAAGTCTATATTAAATTATTTTATTATTTAATCCATTCCGTAGTTACCAGCTCATTTGTATCGATGGAACTACCTCAGTTCTATCGATGCAAATCACATTATGCTCTGTTAACTTATCCAAAACTGGATAATGTGAATCATTTAATATCCGAAATTATCTCAAATAAATTTAATATCCGAAATTATCTCAAATAAAAATTGCCTCAAATAAAAATTGCCGAAATTTCAGCTCAATGGATATTGATTACCGTCAATTGCGCCGAGGACTGGCTATTCGATCTCATTTAAAAATTGCGCCGAAATTTCAGTTGAGTGGCTAAAAATACTTTCATTTCATTTCATCGATTATCAAGATTGGAGCACGTAAATTTCGTGATTAATATGAGCGACATGAATTTTAGATAAATTCACTGAATTTATTTTTTGTAGTTGGATTTATATTTATATTTTTAAATTCGATACAAATTTTGTCAAAATTATAATGATAGAAATTTTGATTATAAGTTTTTGTTTTAAAAGTAATTTGATCAAAATTTCATTATTAACTTTCGTCAATTATTATGAAACTTGGCCTAAAAAAAACTGAACGTTTCCGCTCTTTAACGGCCAACGCACCCGAACAATGACGTGCACAGAAAATTCATATAACTCCCTCAATTCCAGTATTTAAAACACATAGTTTGATTTCTTGATGCACAGAGCAGTTTGTGATTTCGTCATGAAGATTTGAGTTTTACTCCAATTTCATCATCGAAGATTCGATTTCTTATAAATTATCTCAGGGTAAAGAATCCCGGGATGCTGATGTGGACTGTACACAAATAGAGAAAGCGAAATACAATGCGCTTTGTCTGCAATTACGGGCATTGTGCCTTCAAATACGTTATGCCACCCGTCATCATTGTTAATAGGAAGAAACGGGAGGGAGGAAACTGTACTGTATTATCTTATCCATTGCTACTGAGCAATTTATGTTATATGTATTGTATTCAATGGCTTCTTCCCTGACGAGATCATCCATATCGTACAGAAGGCAGGGCTCGTCGGGGATTCTATGGCGCGAGAGTTGGATCGCCGGGGAAACAGATGGATTGGGCAGATCGGCTCGGGCTTTTAATAATAATGTTCATGTAGCTGGCGATTCTGGTTTTTCTCAGAATATGTTGAAGCTGCCTGAGTCTTCGACAAAACAGGTTTTGCTTCTTAGCCGAAGCCTGGGATCGAATCCCACGCCTCCTTCTGTTACTGTTTATCGCCGTGAAGGTCATCGTACCCGCAGGATGGAAATTACTAGTACTGGTGCGACTAAGAAGACCAAGTCTCGCTTTATCAGATGGGCCAAACGGGCTTTCCGGAAATGCTCTGGCTGGTCGTAACGATGAAATTGAAGGATCCTTTTGCTATATTCTAATTCCATATGAAATGAAATAGTAGAAATTTGTAATTGGCGAAAAATAATTTGTTTTACCAGGACTTCTGTGTTTTATGTTTGATTATGGTACACAGGTATACTGCTTGATTAGATGGTAAAGCAGGGTTTCTCTGTATCCCACCGAGGTTCCGCAGCGATACAGTCAGCCTTGGTGGACTGGAATGGTATAAAACATTCAACAGCAACACAACAATGCACGTGAGGAAAAACGGTTGATAGGCCAGAACTCATACAACATTGCAGGTGAAGAAGATAACGCATTTCGGAATAACATGAGAGATAGATTAGTATAACTGATTTGATGGTTGGTGAAGAAGATGTGTTTGTTTCTGGTTTGCTAATGAAAACAATCTATAAGTGGTAGAGTCGAGTAAATACTTTGTTATTGGACGAAAATGGAATATATTTTGTAGTAAATACGAAAGAATGTTCAGAAAATTTTGAAAGATTAATTATCAGTTAAAATTTCATTTATGCAAGGGTGATGTAACTGGTTTTTTTGGTATTGTAACTAGTTATGTAAAAATAGTGGTTATATATTTCATAGTATGTGCCTAAATGTTTTTAAATTTTCTGGAATATAAAATGTATTATGTTAAGACCTTACATCTCTATATTCTTCTGAAAGTTCTATTACAGAAGACAGTGGTTCATTATCTCAAATAAAAATTGCCGAAATTTCAGTTCAATGGATATTGATTACAGTCAATACTTCATTATCTCATTTAAAAATTGAGCCGAAATTTCAGTTGAATGGCTATTGATTAACATCGATGATCAACATTGATTTCTTGATTAATATTCAAGGGACAAAATTTTTAGAACCAAATCAGTAGAAAAAGTTAATATATAAATTCACTATTTATTAAATTTATTTTTTGTAGTTGGATTTATAATTATATTTTTAAATTGTATAAAAAAAAATTTCAAAATTATAATGATAGAAATTTTGTCAAAATTATAACTTTTTTTGTTTTTTGTTTTTTTGTAAGTGAGTATAGGTTTCTGTATTACTAGAAGAGATTATGATACAAAATGTGGGATTTCTTGGTCTGCCCAAAGGGAAACCAGACCAAGGGTTTCGGAGTTGCGTTTTTTGGGATAGCAGAGGGGTATGACTAGACTACCACCTTGGGAAACCGGCCAACATGACTTGACCATTGGCTAAAAAGGCGCTAGTCGATAATGTGTTTCCTGCCATCATCTTACGTTTCCTTGTTCTCTTCCTTCTAGACCACCGTACGAGTCTTTCTAATACGGGTTGGTGCTCCATTCCCGTCCGTTGGTGTGATGTCCATGTGATGGACATATCGCAAGTATAGGTGGAATTGGGCTTCCACTTGCTCCATCTTCTCCTTCTGGTCCCTCTGGTCCTCAGCTAGCCGTTTTGTACTGGCTTCTAGGTTGATGAGGCGACTCATGATCTCTTTTAGCAGTTTTTTGTGGTTCTTGTTATCCTTCTGGCTGGCATCTTTCCTTTCAGTGCCCACCTTTTCTATTAACATCTTTTTTTGCCACACCATCTCCACTGTCTTTTGGTAGAGTGTTTCTCTAGGCTATGTAACCCCTGGGTCCATGATCTAGTCCGCTTCCTGAATCAGTTCCTCCCAAGATTTACCCTTGCGCGTTTAGCATTGATTTCTTTCTCCCATCTGGTGATGGTTGCTTTTCCTTTTGGTTCTACCAGTGTATGAAAGGTATTCTTGGCGTCTCTAGCCACTTGCTCCATCCTTGTAATCCTCTGAGGGCTTGTCGGAGGTTCTTTCCCCTGGGGGATTCTCTTCCTGTGCCTTCTCTTCATACGTACCATCCCAGCTGGTTTGTGGTAGTTTTTTCCTTGGTTTCTCCTCCTGTTCCTATCTACACAACCCTTGTTTTCGTGGTAGCTCCTGGATTTGCGCTTTTCCTGTCTCTATCTATTCCTGGTGCCTCTGCTCTTATGGGATTTCTCCAGTTGCGGGCTCGTCCTAGCAATCATGATCTTCCCGTATAGGCGAGCCTTCTCGTCCTTTTTCCCTATCTCGGTATGTGTGATCATGATGGCCCGACCGTAAATCCTGCGTCGACCGTTGCCCTTGCTCGTTGTACCACCAACTATGCTACTCCCTGAATCTGTGCTTGGGTAAGGTGTATCCATACTGGTCCATGGTATCATCTTTTGACCGTCATCATTTGCGGCCTGTTGAACATCGTCTATACTTTCCCACCTTCTACCTCTATACTTCTTCCTATTGGTAGGACCTTGGTGCCGTACCCCCATCTGTTGTGTATTCTGAGTCTGCATTGCAACTTGTGGTCGAGTGGTGGGTAGTCAGATTCTGCCTGGATCCTTCGTGCCTGCCAGCTCGCCTTACTCATCCTTTTTTGATGTGGCCTTTCGTACTTTGGATGTCGTCACGGTACTTTGTCGCTAGTTGGATGTAGTCTATTCTGAACTGACTATTCAGGATGTTACTCCAGGTAGTGTCTAGCTCTGGTCCTTCCTTGCTAACCCCCTAGTTAGAAATTCTATCCACCAGTTCATTCGCTGACCTGTGTACCCAGCGCAAATCCACTATGTTCATCGTTTACAGATGCTCCTAGATTTTTTGCAAGGAGTGTGCCAAGCGCCAATGCCACTGAATCTTGCCCAATCTGGTGCCATTTTGGAGTCTCTTCACTGTGTTTATAACCAGTTTGGAGTCACCTTCCACGATGGTATTTTTCATCCTTTCACGGCTTAGAATCTTGAGGTTGATCTCCAAGGCTCCGAACTCCGCTACGTTGTTGGTTGAGTTTCCCATACTCCCCGCGTACAGACAAATTATGTTGTCATCACTATCCCTAATTACCCCTCCCATTCCTTTCATACCTAGGTTTCCTTTTGATGCCCCGTCGAAATTCAATTTGAGGGACCCTGCTGGAGGGGGGTTCCAGTTGAGCTCACCTATTTGGAGTTGTCGTAGACTCCTTGCTTCAGTGCAGTTGCGCCCGTCTTTTAAGTGGAAATCTTCTAGGACTCGAGAGTCCTGGCTTGCGAGTTGCGCTCTTATCATCGGGCAGTTGTGGCTCTGCACCGTTTCTCTTATCCGAGAGATTATTGTTTCCTTCAGTTTCCCTTCAGGACGACTCTCATTCTGGAAGATGCGCCAGTTTCTTTCTTTCCATATTGCCCATATGATCATCCCTGGAATGAGGGTCCAATAGAGGTTCACCTCTTCGTTTTCACTGTAATTCTCATTCCAGGTATTAATAGTTGCACAGATGTTACCTCATATCCTATTGGATTGTCGAAAGATACCTTTAGCCTAGTCCCAAATCCCTGTTGTATAGTTACATTCATTGAAGAGATGATTCATTGTTTCTTCCTTAGCTTGATAGAGGTGGCATCGTGACGGGCCAATGATTCCCCTTTTCCTTATTTTTTCCCAAGTTAGAATTCGGTTGTGAAGTACTAACCCTTTGCAAATTTTTATTTTTGGCTATTGGGGGTGTTCCTAGTCTGTGATGTAATGTCGGGCTTCTTTCAAGTTGAATTCCCCACCATTTTTTTGGCTCCATGTAAGTTGGTCCTCTTCTTCCGAGACTGCCAGTTTTATTTTCCTCAGTTCCTCCCCCACCTCTTTCACGATTGTTGCGGTCTAGTCTCTATTTTTCCGACTGAGATCATCCCGGATTCTCCATTTGTTTCTCTCTATTTCTTGTTTAAAGTAGTGGTAGACTTTGGTTTTTCTTTGCGTGATCATGTCCTATTGGAGTTCCTCCCTGTCTCGATTTTCCATTATGTGTTCATGTTTCCATGCATCCTCCCATAATTTGGTTGTTTTACCGTTCCTTACTTCCCAAAAGTTGTGTGTCTGGATCCAGGTTTTGTTGCGCCAAACTAGACTCCAGATGGAAAATCCCTCCATGTTGCCCCTAAAGCGGATTCAGTCCTGGTTGTTTATGTCCGGGGAATACTTGGCCTTCTAGAGGTTTACCCATGGTGTAGAAGTTTCTTTAACCCATCTCCACCAAAGTTTTTCCCCGTAGGCTTTGTTGGTTACTTGTGGGTCATGTAGCCCCACGACACCTTTGCTTTTTGGTTTACATACCTTCTCCCAGGCCACCAAGGCCCATTTCTTCTTTGTTTCCGCTCCTCACCATAGGAAGTCCCTTTGGATGTTTCTTATTTTTTGTAATATCCCTTTGGGGGCGGGAAATACGAACATCATATAGGTTGGAATTGCTTTCAGAGTCATCTTGGTCAAAATGAGTCTCCCCGCTATGTTGAGGGATCTGTACGTACAGTTTTTCACCCTCTCTTTTATCTTGTTGATCACTCCTTCCCATGTTGCCATTTTGTATGCCCTGTCTATCAGGGGGATGCCCAAGTACTTGGTTGGGAGTGTTTTATGCTCAAATCCCAAAACATTTGCCAGATTTCTTTGGATTGCAGAGTTGGTCTTGAAGAAATAGATCATAGATTTTGAGTGATTGATATCAGCACCCAAGGCTTCCCCAAACTCTTCTAAGATTATTTTATAGGCTTTTTCTTCCTTGACTATAGGTGTTCCATGGAGTAAGGTGTCATCCATGAACTGTTGGTGTGTGGAAGTCAGACAGTTTTCAAAAGGTTTGATGCATGTTATTTCTTCTGTTGTTGTTGCAATTTTTATGCTTCGACTGAGACCTTCCATCATCAAAATGAATAGGAAGGGGGAAAGCGGGTCTCCTTTTTTGATGCCTCTCATAGACCAGAAAGGTTTGGATGGGGCTCCATTTATTAGGAGCGAGTAGCTTGTCATTGAGACTAGGCCGACAATCTGATTGATCCAATGTTGGGTGAAACCAAAAGCTTTCAGAGTCTTGACCATGTAGTGCCAGCTAATTTTATCATAGGCTTTTGCTAGGTCAAGTTGTATTATCATCCCCCCTCTTCTATGAATTTTCAGAGTGTGGATTAGTTCATGGGCATGGATGATGTTGTCCATGATTTGTCTTCCTTCCACGAAGCCAGACTGTTCTTGTGAAATTAGTGTGGGTAGGAGGGGTTTCAATCTACTGGCTATGACTTTGGAAATTATCTTGTAAACCACATTTCATAAACCTATAGGTCCGTACCGGTCGATGGTCCTTGCTTCATTTTCTTTGGGAATCAGAGTAATCATTGTGGCATTTAACGCTTTTAGGATGGAGGCCGACTGTCTAGAGTCCTCCACCACCTTATAAACATCATGTTTGACCACTTCCCAATATGTTTTGAAGAATTCTACTGTGAAACCATCTGGACCTGAGGTTTTCCCGTTGGGCATCTCCTGGATCACTTGATCAATTTCCTCCTTAGCAATGGGTTTTTTAGATTGTTATTTTGTTCCTCTATGACTAAATGGGGGATGTGCTAAGTTATCCTTTGGATGGCCTCTGTTCGGTCTTTTTTGGGTTCCTGGGCTATCCCATGGAAGTGACTTACCAGAGTATTTTCAATCTCCTTGTGGGATTCTCTCTCAATCCCATCTTGATCCTTAATTTTCAGGATTTTGTTGTGGGCTCTTCTGGAAATGGTTGTTCTATGAAAAAACTTGGTGTTTCTCTCTCCTTCCTTTAGCCATCTGATTTGGGACTTTTGGAGCCATATAATTTATTCTTGCTGGAATCTTGCCTCCCATTCCTGGGTCATTTGGGTCTCTTCCTTTTTTCGATCCTCTATATAGCCCTCTTCTATGCATATTTCTTGGAGTTTTCTCATTCTGTCTTCAATATTTTTCTTCTCTTGGTTTATATTCCCAAAGATTTCCTTGTTCCACTCCTTGAGATTATATTTGATGTAATTTGATTTTTTATAGAGTTTGAACAACCTTGTCCCTTGCTCCAGTTGTTCCTCCCGCCACCACTGGTTGATGTTTTCCTTGAAGGTGGGGTGTTCTATCCAAAATTTATGAAATCTGAAGGGTCTATTCTTCAGGGAGGTTGGGAAGTCTGCTTCTAGTTGGACTGGCTAGTGATCAGAACCCTCCCAAGGAAGGATGCTACATTCTACGGTTAACCCCTACATAATGATGGACTCTAACACCAAGAATCTGTTTAGTCTTGTCGCGACGTGATGTTGTTTTATCTGTTTATTATTCCATGTCAACTGTCCATTATTAGTTCTGATGTCCACCATCTTTTTTGTGTCTATGAACATTGAGAATTCTTCCGCATCTCTATCCAGTCTCCTGGTGCCTCCTTTTTTCTCCGCAAGTGATGTGATGATGTTGAAGTCCCCTGCCAGGATCCAATGGAGGTTTTTGGATCGGGCTTTTAGGTCTTCCAAGTCTAAAAGCATTCTTCTCTTTTCCTCTAACATCTGGGGTCCATACACATTAGTGCACAGAACCATCTCCGTATTACCAATGATTTGCATGTTAACCGAAAGTGTGTGCCTGGTAGCCTTGGTTGCTATTAGGTTCATTACTTGTGGATTCCAGAAGGTGAGAATACCTCCTGTCATCTGTTGTCCCTCGACAACCAACATCTTGTACTTGCTCCATTGTTTTTTTCTCATTGTTTCCATTCTGTCTACAATTCATTTTGTCTATTCAATGAAACAGAGGTCTGGTTGTTCCTTCCGAAGTCTATTTTTAAGGATTCGCTTCTTTCGTGGGTTGTTTAGGCCTCTTATATTCCATGTTATAATATTCATTTAAACATCTGGGGGGGAGTTGGGAAAGAGATTTGTTATCTTACCCGAGTTTATCATCATAGATCCTAGTTCCTGTAGTGCTACGTTGTTTGATTTCCTTCCTTTTTTCCTTATCATCTACTTGGGTGAGAGTTTCGGTTGTCCCTCGCCTGCTTTGATTCCTATGTGTCCTATCTTTTTGTGTGTGCGCTTGAGCCCTCTGGATTTGGCTTCCTCCCTTAGGAGGAATAGGTATTGGATATGGTCTAGTTTCTCTGTTGGTACATTATATACACCCTGCCTTTTCCATTGCTCCAATATGTTTGAGACATCTATCCCTTCCCTTTCCATAATGTCTCTGAGATCAGGATCTTCCTTTCCTACCTCGCTTGGAGTCATTTCTGCATATTTGTTTGCCTCCTGCATGGGGGTGTTGGCATCTTGGTTTCTTCCTCTATAGGAGTTGTGATACCCCCCCATCCCATCTTCTTTCTTGGGATATCTGTGTACTCATTTGTTTCTTGATCCCTGGTTTCTTTAACTTTTTCATTCTCCTTTCCTCCTTCTTCCCCTTTGTTGGTATTGTGATCCGGATTATTTTCGGCACGAAATGAGAGCGGAGATATAATAAAAAAATGCACAGAGATATCGCGTATATCCAGTAATATAACAGAAATATATCAGAGATGCAACCATAAACACAGAGATACAGTAATACACGATTTCTA
>ML798822.1:154825-195644 GCA_009831015.1 Picea engelmannii
ATTTTGGGGGCTCAATCATGCCTTCGGCTATCATTGAGAACCTCAATCTCGAAAAAACTTCATTTAGGCCCTCAAAATGGCCCCGGAAGTGAAAACCTGCTAAAAATAGTAAATTGCCAAAATGGCCAGAAAATTGTTTTGAGTCATTTGGAAAATGTGGGTTGCCCCCGATATCCACCTGGATCATATTGTCCCATCCTTTTGTTCTATTCCTGGCCTTCGTATTTCTCCCTGCTGGGGTTTTACTCTATTTCTTGTTAGCTCTATTTTTGTGGTTCGACTTTATAATTCCATCCTCATCCTGTTGTAGTTTGGTGTTTTATGCTTCTTCTTTTTTAATGAGAGGACATTCTCTGATTAGGTGTCCATGTTCGTGACATCTTCTGAATCTGAAGGGGATCTACTCGTAGTCAATTTTTTGTATCCATTCCTCATCCCTGAATTCCAAACTTATGGCTTCTGGGAGTGCCCCTGACACATCCATCTCTATGCAGATTATTGCATAGGATCTATATCTCCCTTTTAGGGTTGCTTCAGATGTCTTCACGTATTTTCCTAATTTGTTCCCTATTGCCTTGAAGGTGGAAGGTAGCCACTAATCTAACGACAAGGAGTAAAGTCTCAGCCAGACAGGTACATTTTTGAAATTTTCTTTCTCTAGGGAGAAGTTTTCCTTCCATGGTTGCATGTACAGTCCTGCTGAGGTGTGGAAGTATGCCCCCCTCCTCGAAGACCTTATTCATATATTCTAGGTTCATGAATACTGCTATGAAGAAGCCTTTCAAGCCCAAATGTAGGTCCACTTCTCCACTTGGCTTCCATTTATATTTAATCCAGTTGCGCAATGTTCTTTTTGTGGGCCACAAGCCCATAAACTTGCAGATTAGCGCATGTGTCTTCATCTCATCCCTGTAGAGTTGCATTTGCGGATCTTCTAGTATTCCCTTGGGTATCATTGTTGTTTTTAGTTTTCATGGGTTGCGCCCTTCTGCCCCATTGGGGCTCACCGTTTCTTGCACATCCTTATGAGTTTCTCTGGCTTCTGCCCCCATGCGATCGCTTTTCCTTGGTTTCTTTCCTGACTCTTTTCTGATTCTGAATCTAAGGTTCTTTTCATTAGCGCTTTGAAACCTACGACTCGTGGCACTTTCTCTCTGTCTACCACTACCTTCTTGTATGAGGGGGTTCCATTACCTTCCCCCTTGGTACTCATGATGTCCTTTGTTGTGGCCGCGACTGCGAAACCCTGGCCTGCAGTTGCTCCAGACCCTAGCTTGTTCAACAAAAACAAAAAAAGCATGCGTGCTTGGCCCAGTTAATTTTTTTTTTTTATTATAACTTTTTGTTTTAAAAGTATTTTAACATATTCTAAAAATACCCACATGATCAAAAGTTCAGTATTAATTTAATTGAAAAAAAAATTTAACGTATCCGCTTTTTAACGTCCAACGCACCCGAACAATGACGTCCTGAGAAAATTCATATAGCTCCGTGTATTCCAGTGTTTAAGGCACATAGTTTAATTTATTGATGCAAAGACCCACAAAAAAATTCCTTGATACGCAATTTCATCTTAAAAAGTAATTCTAAATTTCATATTAAAACAAAGAATAAAGCAATTTTAAACTTATCTTTAAAACTGAGAATAAAATAGTTTTCCAAAATAAAAATAATAATAAATTAAAATAAAGTCCAAAGTTTACACAAATTTGTATCAACTGATATGATAAATATAATTTTGAGATGAAACTCGACATTATTATTTTTTAAATAAAAGAGCACTAAAATTATACTGACATAATTACGTGGCAATACAAAAACATGATTCTGCCACCTATCTAGCCCAGATAAAATTTAACATTAGAAATACATTTAAATTAAAATTAAATCAAATTTAAATAAAGTCAAATTTAATATAAAAACGTATTTAAATTAAAATTAAATCAAATTTAAATAAA
The DNA here is from genome assembly GCA_009831015.1 of Picea engelmannii. NCBI lineage: Eukaryota > Viridiplantae > Streptophyta > Pinopsida > Pinales > Pinaceae > Picea > Picea engelmannii. The sequence goes on from ML798822.1 coordinate 156,784, forward strand.
GTCAAATTTAATATAAAAACATATTTAAATTAAAATTAAATCAAATTTAAATAAAGTTAGATAATTAACATTTAACATATTAAATTAAAATATTCTAATTTTTTAAATTCATATATATATTAAATTGAAGTGATTAAAAAAATATTATAAAAAGGGTTATTTTTTTATGATTTTGAATGATATTATTATTAATTTTTTATAGATTAACACATCTTTCCAACATGATTTTACAATAGGGGAGGCAAGTGTAAGAGGGGTACTTTACGACCCTAGAGGAAATCTAGAACTAAATTATTAATGGAATATTGACATCACCTCTAATAAGAATGTTGAAGCATATGTGGTATATCAAGGGATCCAATTCGCAAAGGAGAGGCATATCACCAACTTGAATATTCTTGGAGATGATACTTTGTAGTAGGTTCCTCTCTAAAAGACACATGATTGAAAAATCTGATTGAATGTATAAGGAACTCCTTGTTCAGTCTCAAGGTTCAATTCTATCATATCTATCATCACCATAACTCAAAAGAAGATGCAATGGCGAACACAACCATCATCTTGGCCCCTGGTCTTATGGTGGTTGAAGGAGTAGAGCGTATAATTAACCCTTCGTAGCTATGATGTTACTTATGAGTAGGGCCCACCTTAAATGCATGGAATGCTCCCTTCTTCCATGTAGTGGTAGCATGCATATTCTACTTTATGATCATGTTGGGAAGTTCATTAACATGATCAGTGTTGGCTTGTGGGTGATATCACCGCAACTAGAAGATGGTACACTCATGGTCTATTTTTGTTCTCAAATCGTTGGATACATTTTTGGAGAGGGGTACTGCAAATATGGGAGATTGTGGATAAAAAATGAAAGTACAGTTTCGTTGGACAAATTTGGGGGGAGACGTTATTCAAATCCTGATTTCGCATGGACAACTTGTGGGACATTATTTGGATATGGATTCAACGATACAAAGTGCTTATATTACTCATTCAGGGCTTGATTATCATTCTATTAATGAAGGAGGTGAAGTTTCGTTGGGTACTTTGTGTCTTGGCTTTCCGAAGGTTAGTTCGAGGGTTTGTTTGGTGTGCATTTTCTTTGGCCTAACTCTGTTGGGTAGTTAGCTCTTGGTAGCTTCCTTTGTGCATCGTGATTTAGGTGTCATTGTTCTCCCCAATCTAGTGATTGTTTCTAATAAATCCTTGCATAAAGTAAACAGGCCTTTACGGGAATCTATACAAAGAGAACCTGCATTTTCATTCTTAGGTGTTTTGCATGCTCATTTGTTGGTTGATTTATGAAATTGGAGAAATATGGCCCTAAACATCAATGGTTGGAAGGACGCATAGGACATGGAAGTATTTGAGTTTGAGGAGAGACATTAATTGGTTATTCGGGTCAATTCTCTCAGCTCAACTCTTACTTTTTCTTTGGATACTTTGGTTCGACATAGAACAATGATTGACCAGCTACACGATGAAGTTGACACTTTGAGAAGTCAACATGAATCATTGAAACATCAGCTGGAACAAAGGGATGCGACTTATGGTATTTCTCTCCTTTGCGAGACATTAGATGGCATGCAACCTTCATAGTCGGTGCATATTCCAGAATTAAATATTCCAACGGAGCCTTCTGAGGACATGGACACGTTAAAAAATGACAATGGATATATTTAATCTATAATCCTTTGAGTATCTTTTGTTTTTCAGTTTGTATAAAGGGTATATATTTAAGAAGCTACAATCCTTTGAGGTTTTTTTTTTTTTTTTTTTTTTTAATGTATAAACAATATCTTTTACCAAATATATTCAGTACATAATAGTAGCAGTATTATATTATGGATAAGGCATCTGACTCTCATTTTATACTAAGTGGTTTAGACCACACATTTTTAATGAATTAAATCTACTAGATTTTGTTAAAAAATAAAAAATAAAAACATGATTTTACAATGTTAACAATTAATATATACAATTCCATTGATCCAAAATAATTCTTAATGGATTTCAAACAAAAAAAATCCTATTTCAAATAAAAAATGATAAATAATTATCCCTTTATGGAGAGCTAGTGATGCAAGGGGCATATTAGTCTAGACCAAATCATGTTTCACTTCCTCTCATTTGAAATAATCTCACCTGGATTCTTGGAAATGACAGATAGATTGATGTGTGGAAATACAATATTATGGGACTACCTAAACTCATTCGGGATACGATTATCGCCCCTCTTAGAGACTGGTTTCTATCTCAACAGAAAGCCACCATCCATGACATATCTAGTTGGTGCAATATCTCATGGATTTGGTTAGGTTGGGACCTTGGGGAAATCCTAGACAATCTTAAGGAGCTTGTTGGAACTTTGGTCTCAAATATTCATGGGGAATGGGGTGATCACATTTACGCTATCAAAAACGGATATGAATCCCTTCTTCTCGAGTCCTTCCTACTGGGAAAATATAAATATTGTTTCAACATCTGGCACAAGGATGAGCTTCCAAAACTAAATATCCTCAGTTGGACCCTCTCTCATGGAGGGATCCTCACTAGTGAAAATTTATGTAAGAGAGGCATATTCAAGCACTCCATATGTGTCTTATGTATTGAAAATTATGAATCCATCCTTGATTTTTTCATGCAGTACACTTTTGTCAAAGAGGTTTGGCAACTAATCTTGAAATAAATCATTCCTAGTATACACTAGTCATAATCGGTTAGGCCCCTTCTTGGGAAATGGCACACATACTACATGGGCTCCTTTTAGTATAATCCAATATTAAAACAACTTTGGATGGTCCTCCCTAAGTTTGTATTCTAGTAAGTTTGGTTAGAAATAAAAAAGAGTGTCTTCAAGGATGAAACATCTCGCCCTAGTGGGCTTGCAAACAAAGTGAGAGCCCAAATATTGAATTTATATAACTTTAGGAAACTTAATATTGGCACCGCACATCATTTGGATCCGCAAGAGAAAGAGTTGTTAGCCAAGTTTTTTCTCCAGATAAATTTTCAATCATCAGTTCGGCCCAGATTACACTCGAAACTTCAACTTTCATAAATTTTCAGTCATCAATTCACTCAAATTAGCTTGGAGCCTTGGTTGAGACTCTAATAATAAAGCTTAAGATTATGCATTACTCCAAGGCATTCAATTAGACAAAGAAAATCATATTTAGAAACTTTTCATAATTGGAGACTCTATAAACACAATCAGATTCTTCGTTCAAGGATCTTTGTTGAGGGATGATCACCTGGGTTCTATTATCGGGTGAGTTCATGGCACTCTTGAGGCCAATCGCCAGGTTTCCTTCTTCCACATTCTATCCGAAAATAATAGATTAGCAAACAACCAAGCTAATTTAGAAACTTATTTGGCAAAAGGGAATTTATTTATCAATGGGAGGTCTTCCCATTCCCTAATTCCATGATAAATGATAGTCACTTTCATGTCCCCATTTTTGGATTCCCTTGTCGGTAGTGGAAATGACTTTTGTTGCTCGTTGGTGAAGAAAAAGGGAATAAAAAAGGGTCATTTAATGTCTCTTAGTTAGGCGATGTTATTTTTTTAATGTGACGTTAAGTAAATAAAGTAACTTCTGATTAATAAGTTAATTATACATTATTAAAGTGACTTTTAGTCTTAAATTGAAAGTAAAAGGGGAATAAGTGTCATATTTGATTTAGTCAAAAAGGGGAAATTTCTAGAAGCCATGGAAGAAGGATAAAATGAGGGGTAGAGCTTCACTTTGGCTTATGATTCGATCTCTCAATTTGGAAGTGCTCTTGGAGCCATAGATTCGTTAGGGTTTAGTAAAAAACTTCCACTATTGGATTTGGTTTTGGTGGTGCAATATCCACCCTAGATAGATAAGAGGGGGGATCTATCCAGGATTTCCATTGGAGCTTCAATTTGGGGGTTTTCTTTGAGCTAGGGGTATATCAACTTGTGCAGGAGACTTGAGGGTATCGAAGCATTCAGGAGGTGCACAGAGTTTTCAAGGAAGGTCTATTGCAACACCCTTGCATGAGGGATACATGGGGTCCCGTGAGGCCCCACTTGTTGTCTATCTTTGTCCCATGAGAAACTTATGGTTTTCCAACTTCGTCTCGTGAGGACCTCTATAAAAATGAATTGGTCGAGACACTTGGGCATGGGAATCCAGATTGATTTTGTCAGTATTACAGTATCTCGACTTTATCTCCAGTAGGGGTTTGAGACTTATAGGGGTTTGACATCATTCTTGAAGAGGGTTTGGATATTTGGAGTTAATCGTTACGTAGGTTGGAGAAAGAACCATCTTATAGAAGGGATCAGGACACTACACTAGGTTTTGGGTTTTTCAATTTATGTTTGTTGCTTTTGACAGATGCTACAACAACCTTAGACATTGTATTTTGTGGTCAAGATTCCACTATTAATAAAGTTCCATATTATCTCTTCTATTTTTTGGTGTATTTAGATTGAATGAAACATGTTTGTCAAAATGTCTATCTATGCATTATGAGAAAAAAATTTGTAGAAAGTCCTCAATCAACTTAACAACATATGTGTTTGGAGAAGAACATAACCATAACTACATATTGCACAACAAACCATTATTTTCCTAGCATATTCCCATTGGGGAAATTACAATGGTATCAAAGATGGAGATCTTGTCAGCTTGAGGGGATTTTACAGTATGGAGGTAATAATTGATCACATTCCATGGGGACAAACCTGCTCAAGGATTACCTATGGAGGTGATAGTTGAGCACATTTCTTCGGTACTAGCCCGCAAGGAAGTATATGCATATGTGGATTGTATGGACAAGTATATGACAAACATAAAAATAGGTTCAAGTGGTATAAAAATGATGATGGATTTAGGATACAAGATGATAGATGATGATTCAATGATAGATATCAATGTGTAGAGTTATGCATTGGCAAGTAGTACTGTACGTTGGAGTTGTGGGGTGTTTCCACTAGGGCGACCTCCCTAAAGAGTTCTCAGGAATACCATTGAGTGGAGGTTTCCCAATATCGGTGAGTGGATGGGTGAGCCTCATGGAGAAACATATTCCTCAAAGATTGATCTTCAATTGGGATATCACTAGATTACTTCCAAGTCTCATTATGGGCACTACATTTTTTGGTCATGCCATTGGGGTTGACCAACATGATTTCCACCTTTCAATCTCACATGAACCCCATCTTCACACCACAACTAAAGGGGTTTATGTTAGTGCTATTTTATGATCTCCTCATATACAAAAAGACATGGGAGGATCGTTGAAGACAATTAGGTGATACATGGGGCATGATGGAGAGCATATTTAAGCATGGGACAAAGTACTTTGTAGAGATTGATCTTTGATCATGATATCATCAGGACAAGGACAAAGATATTGGCATGACAGATCCTTTATATTTCGAGCATGTGATTAGGATGAAGGATTTACAGGCATGTCAAGAGGAGATCCCTGAAATAGTGGATTAGTTCACATGGATTTCATCTGATTGGAAGTCCCACCTTCTGGTGGAATATTCCAAGGATCAATTTTCTTGTGAGTTGATGGATGGTCATATTCAAGATGATAGGTACAAAATTGTGGATGATATAATATACTATGGAGCTAGAATATACTTAGAATATACTTAGTACATGAGTCGACACTTAGGGAAGATATCATGAGGGTTATACATGATTCACTAGTGGCAGGACATTTTGGGTACTTTCAGACTTACCAACAGATTAGAGAGAGGGTCTCCTCGAGGACAATGTATGTATACATTTGAGGGATTGCATGACTTGTTAGCAGAATGAATCAAATCATAGTTATCCATCAAGATTATGGAATTCTACACTTTTCTCGAGATAAAGGTGGGAGAGTGTGTTGACATATTTCAACACAAGTCTACCAGAGGTTCATGGTAGGGACTACAATTCCGAGACTTCATCAGAGAATGATGCACCATAGTTTGCAAAGTGGTTCTTTAGGGAGGCATTTAAACTTCATAGGGTTCCTAAGTATATTGACAATGATTGGGACAACACATTTCTCAGGAAATTTTGGCAGAAGTTGTATAGATTAACAAGAATAGAGTTTATGAATGTAGCACAACTAGAGTCGGTTGATATGGGGCATAGTGGATTTATTTTTTGGATGCAATTTCCAAGAACTCATATGATTGGTCCATGTCATTTTTGGGACACTCCAAGAGGAGATGAATGGGTACATGTTATATGGCAGGATAGATTTTCTGTTAGGGTCCTAACCCGCGCATAGGTAGAAAAATATATTCATATGTAATAAAGGTCAATATTAGTAAGGCCTTGCAACAAAATACAATAAGTCGAATGTAAGAAGACCTAATAGAACCTTCTTCTTCTAGAAGGATATTCCTCTAGATGATTCTTTTGATAGACATATTTAGTATAAATAGGAGTCGAGGGTATGAGAACCCTAGCTTGGATATTATTATAATAGAGCTCTGCTCAACTGAAGGTTTCCCCCTCGAAGAGGCCCGTGAACATTGCTTTCAGAATCAAAGTGATATTTATGTTGTTATTCTTATATCATTTCAGTGCTATTGTGGTGATTTTTCTTGTTATATTGTTGTTATTCTGCCATTTCTAGCATTTTATTTCTATTCTGCATACTTTTTATATCTGATATATTACAAGTAGTATTAGAGCACTTTCCTTGGCAGAAATTGTGGGTAATTTTTTTTTTAGGGTAGAGACATATTCCGGCATCTTTAAGCCACAGAGATCTGTCATTATGTGCATAAACCCACGATTGAGGGATTCATACATGCAGGAAATACAAGTGGTTCTTAAGCGCACATCTGTTGGCCACCCTTGTAACCATTGTTGGTACCCCTTCGAGTGGTAGCGCATCAGACAGTACCTATGTACGAATCGGCCTAGATTTCCTGAAGCCCTCTTTAGATAAACCGATCGGCCGCCTGACTACTATAGTGCCACCGAGAACACCACTCCAGAAGATACTCTCTAGTACCTGGGTAGTCGGGTAGTACAACTAAGGGTATGGTCTATCCTCCTTAGTTAGTTCCCTGAGATAATGGGTTGAGTACTACTGTTGGACCCCACATGTATATCAGAGAGCTATAGCATAGGGAAAACCCTTGTCTGTAGAACCCTTAGATACCTAACCCTTGGGAACAACAACATAAACAAATCAAAACAAACAAGATCTATTGTCGCACAACTGTGGTCGGGTTTCCAAGTAGCTACACATTTCTTCCTGGTTAATAATTTGGGCATTTCATCACTGCAGTGTTCTTCAGACCAGAGTATAACTTTGCAGGTGTTAAAAATAAAAGGTCTGGAAACATTTTCACCATTATTTGAGACCTATTCCATTGGATTCATCTCTTCGCCCTTATCACATTAATACATATCATTTTTTGGAAAGATTTTTGACCCCACACGCCCCTTTTTGGTTCCCTCATCCTCATGGCCCATACCCATAGACAAGACTTTGAAACTCGCTTCAATACCTTGCAATATAGTCTCATCAAGACCCAAAAAGAAGTTAAACAACTCAGTTCCAATGCTGTCGCCATCAATACAACCATGTAGTCCTCAATGGAGGAAATCAAACAAGAATTGACCACCCAGCTTGAATCTGTCTTTTCGTTACTCTGCACCAACCTTCATATCCCTACAGATAACCCTTCCTCTGACTCACCCCCACATACTGAAGGTGAACATTCCTCTCATTACCATAACTTTCAACACCATCACTTTCAACGTGACCTACGCCTTCCTTGGGTGGATGTGACCAAATTTGATGGCTCAGACCCCACTGATTGGGTAACCCAATTGGAACATTATTTCTCTCTATACTACATTACAAAAGACTTGGACAAACTCTGGTATGGTGTTCTCCATCTAGATCAAGAACATTGGCAATGGTGGCAATGGAGAAAAACTTCTCGTTAAGGGTATATTTCTTGGACACACTTTGTGGCCGAGATTTATGAATGATTTGACATTGACACCGACCATTTGGGCCGTTTGAAAATTTGAAACAATCAGGAATAGTGAAAGACTTTATAGCTACCTTTGAGCGCCTGACTTTTCGGACAGAGGGCATGTCTGATGCCTTTTTCCGAAAGTGTTTTATCAGTGGCCTCAAGGATGAGATTCAGGCCCATGTCCTCATGGCTCGGCCTCAGAATTGGGTGGAGGCTACTAAAAGAGCTAAAGAAGCACAACATGTTGTATCTTCTCAAAACAAAAAACCATCCTTTATCCCTCGACCTAAACCAGTAAATCCCACTATTCCCTCCGCTCCACTAAAGATCCAAAAATTGACCAGAGCTGAAATGGATAAACACCAACTCAAAGGCCTTTGTTATAATTGTGATGACAAATATTTCCCAGGCCAAAAGTGTAAGGAACAAAATCTTTTTATGACCATCTTCGAGGATATTTCGAAAGAGGATGTTGAAACTCCCCTTGTGTCTGAGTCACCTGAAACCACTAACATAACCCCTCCCTTAGACCCTCCCGAAGTAGAACCGGTCATTTCCCGCAATTCTCTCACTGGCTTCTCTGCCCCCCAAACCCTCAAGCTAATCAGTTACATCAAGCATCAGAAGGTCATCATTCTGGTTTATAGTGGAAGCACCCATAATTTTATTCATCATCACATTTCCCAAGAAAATCATTGCTACATCCATGCCATCAATAATTTCCAAATCATGATTGCCAATGGTGGCTCAATGAAATGTGGAGGGCGTTGTGAAAATGTGTGTCTCCAAATTGGTGACTACCACCTGAAATCTCATATGTTTTCGATCGACATGGGTGGTTGTGACATTGTGTTGGGTGTAGACTGGCTAAGGACTTTGGGTCACATTCTCATGTATTCTAAGGAATTAACCATGAAATTCGACCAGGAGGGCCACCAATATAAGTTCCAAGGCATCACCGTCGGTTCACTTGATATCACTAGTTCCCATCGCATGGAAAGACTGCTCAAAAAAGGTCATTCTGGTGTTATTGCCCAACTCCATGCCATATAAACAACAAAGACACCCTTGGTGCTGCAAGACCTCCAAGACATCCTTTATAAACATCAAGTGGTATTTTCCACTCCCCAGGGACTCCCTCCTTCCCGTGGTGTTCATGATCATTCCATTCCCCTTGTACCCAAAATCCTTCCTCCCAATATGCGTTCGCATCGTCACCCCTTTTCCCAAAAAAATGAAATTAAGAAAATGGCCCAGGAACTCCTTAATGCGGGCATTATCCTCCCTAGTAGAAGCCCCTAATCTTCTTCTATGGTCATGGTCCAGAAGAAAGAAGTTTCTTGATGAATGTGTCCTGACTTCCATGCCCTCAAAAAACTTACCATTATTCCCCATTCCTTTCATTGATGACCTCCTGGATGAATTGAGTGGTTCCCAATTCTTTACTAAACTTGATCTTCGATCGGGATACCACCAGATACGTATGAAAGAGGAAGCCATTCCCAAAACTGCCTTTAGAACTCATGAGGGCCACTATGAGTTTTTGGTCATGCCCTTTGGCTTGTGTAATGCCCCCTCCACCTTCGAAAGCCTCATGAATCATGTCTTCCATCCTTTTCTCCATCATTTTGTCTTAGTTTTCTTTGATGATATCCTCATCTATAGAAAAACCTGGACATACCATCTTTCTCATGTGGATCGAGTTCTCCATCTACTCTCTCAGCACCAAATTTTCCTGAAATAGTCTAAATGTGCTTTTGGCGCCCCAGAAGTAGAATACTTGGGTCATCTGGTTGGAAAGGATGGCGTCATGGTGGATCCAAAAGAGATTGAAGCTATGCAAGACTGGCATCACCCAGAGACTCTCAAAATCTTGTTTAGATTTCTGGGCCTAACAGGTTATTATCGCAAGTTTGTTAAGAATTATGGAAAGATTGCAGCACCTCTCACTGCTCTTCTAAAAAAGAACTCTTTCACTTGGACTCCAACCACTGCTCAAGCTTTTAAAACCTTGAATATGGCCATGTGCACCACTCCATTCGTGTCCCTTCCTGATTTCACAAAGACCTTTTTCTTGGAACGTGATGCCTCAGGGAAAGGAATTGGTGCTATCCTTATGCAAGAGGGTAGGCCTTTGGCCTTTACCAGCAAGCAACTATTTGAAAGAAATCTGGGCAAATAAATCTATGAAAAGTAAATGTTGGCTATTCTTCATGTCGTTGATCTGTGGCACCCTTATCTATTGGGGAAACGTTTCCAAATTAAGACAGACCATCAAAGCCTCAAGTATTTTCTTGAACAACACATTTCCTCCCCGAAGAAACAAAAATGGGCACGACTAAGCTCTTTGGATATGATTATGATCTCATCTACAAGAAAGGCAAAGACAATGTGGTGGAAGATGCACTATCCCGAAAATATGAAGATGAAGGATCCCTTTTTTATCTTTCCTTCATTGTGCCAAATTGGCTCCAAGCCGTTCCACAGGAATGGCTACAAGATCCCAAAAGTTCGCATATGATCCAACAATTGCAGTCCAATGCTCCAACTTCCTCATGGTACTCTTGGCTCCATGATGAGATTCGATACAAAGGTCATTTGTATTTAAGTAAACAATCAAAGATTAAATCCATAGTACTTTCTGAGCTTCATGCTACACCCATAATGGGGCACTCCGGGTTCACCAAAACCTATGACAGGGTCAAACGTTCTTTTTTCTGGGATGGTATAAAACATGAAATTCATAATTTTGTCACTGAATGTGATGTGTGTCAACGCAACAAGGGAGAAATAGTCAAATCTTCGAGCACACTACAACTGCTTCCGATTCCACCTACTATTTGGAAGCATATCTCTATGGATTTTACTACATGCTTACCCAAATCGGGAAATAAATCAGTCATCATGGTGATTGTTGATCGCCTTTATAAGTATGCTCAGTTTTGCACTCTTTAACACCCATTTACAGCATCCACGGTGGCTCAATTTTTCATGGATTACGTCTTCAATCTTCATGGCATGCCACACTCTATTGTTTCTGATCGCGACCCAACTTTCACAAGCAATTTTTGGCAAGAACTGTTCAAGCTACAAGGCACCCAATTTCATCTCAGCACAACTTATCATCCCCAGAATGATGGTCAAACGAAAGTTGTCAACAAGTGTTTGGAAACATATTTGAGGTGTTTTGCCTCGAAAAAGAAAAATCAGTGAGCTCAATGGTTACCCCTAGTTGAATGGTGGTACAACACTTCATACCATACAACTACATGGATGACTCCTTTTGAAGAAGTATATGGACAGAAGCCACCTTCAATTTTCTCATACTTACCTGGTGTCTCAAAGGTCCAGGCGGTTGACCAAACACTTACAGTTCGAGAGGCTATTCTTCGTATCCTCAAAGAGAATTTCGTCATGGAACATAATCTCATGAAGCAACAAGCAGATCAAGGTCGCTTTGAACGTCAATTTGCAGAAGGGGATCATGTGTTTCTTCGACTTCAACCTTACAAGCAAACTTCCCTCAAGGCCGAGCATTTTCAGAAGCTAGCGCCCAAATTTTATGGTCCTTATACTGTTCTCAAGTGTGTGGGACAAGTATCCTATCAGTTAGCTTTGCCCAGTCATTCGAGGCTACATCCTTTTTTTCATGTTTCATGCTTGAAGAAGGTGATTGGAACTAAGTGCCAAATTCAAACCAACCTTCTCGAGTTAGCTGAAGAAGGATCCATTTGGCTACAACCACAAGCAGTTTTGGACCAGCATGAACATTGCCTACATTAGAGAACCATCATGGAAGTGTTGTTCCAGTGGAAAGACACAACTCCAGCAGATGCCACTTGGGAACTAGCTACTATTCTGCAGCAATTTCCACATCTCAAGCCTTGAGGACAAGGATGTTTTTAAGGGGGAGGACATGTTAGGGTCCTAACCCGTGCATAGGTAGAAAAATATATTCAAATGTAATAAAGGTAAATATTAATAAGGCCTTGCAATAAAATAGAATAAGTCGAATGTAAGAAGACATAATAGAAGCTTCTGCTTCTAGAAGGATCTTCCTCTAGATGCTTTTTTTGATAGACATATTTAGTATAAATAGGAGTCGAGGGTATGAGAACCCTAGCTTGGATATTATTATAATAGATCTCTGCTCAACTGGAGGTTTCCCCCTCGAAGAGGCCCGTGAACATTGCTTTCAGAATCAAAGTGTTATTTTTGTTGTTATTCTTATATCATTTCAGTGCTATTGTGGTGATTGTTCTAGTTATATTGTTGTTATTCTACCATTTCTAGCATTTTATTTCTGTTCTGCATACTTTTTATATCTAGTATATTACATTTTCTTTACCAATACCCAGGATTGGGTATGCCAGTGGACTTGCAGATTCTTATTCCCTCGACGTGCATCTATAGGATATGATCCATAGTAGTGGAGTAAGATATTCTACAAATTATGACGTGGGTTTCTAGGAGTGGAAGTTGCATTCTAGACATGAGGGTGAGACAGTTATGATCATGGCGGTGCAACATCAACGTGATGGTTCTTTGAGGAGATTATCTTGGGACCCTCAGACTGTACTGTTTGATATATTGACAACCGATACATACAATATGAATTGTCTTCTCCTTCCATACTTTACTCTTTTGATGCTTAGGGTTGGTTTCCTTGGGGAGTGGTCTTCTGAGGAGTTGATCAAATTTTTGCAACCTATGATTGGCTAGATTATCATGGGAAGTCCAAAGGATTCTCGTATCAACACCTTGTAGATTAGTGCTAGGAACAGAGAGTGTTTCACATCAAGTAGGCATATCTGAGAGAGGTTTACATGGAGAGGCCTCGCAGACGATGTATGGGAGTATACAACTTGTTAGCGGAGAAATTTGGGGCACACTCAATCCATAGGATGGTTGCATTATTTCTCCATTTCTAGGCGAGACTGGGAGAGCATGCAGAAAAAATACATCATGGGTTTACCGAGGGTATAGTGGAAAGATAGTATGTCTGCAGTGATTGACCAATTCACGCAATTTCTGATGATATCTTCTTAGTATGGGGCAACACAGGTGAGAGAGCTATATAGTATAGAGATGTATAGAGTCCATTAGAAACACATATTCATTGCCATTGATCAATACATATTTTCCTTTTTGACATTCGAGATCGAGTATTGAAGTGGATTTGCATGCAGTGACTTCACCTACACTCCTATGAAATATATTATTCATGGTAGTAGATTCATCCCTTGAAGCTATTTTAGGTGCAAGTACCAGGGGAGGAGGAGAGAAACTAGGCACAGTGGTCAAATGGTTATGATCAGAGTGGTGCAGCATCAGCATAGTGGTTTCTTTATGAGATTATCTTGGGACCCTCGTGACTTTATCTCTTATAATCCATTCCAAGAAAGGTTTGCATGGAGGGACTTTGCAAAAGATGTGTTGAGATATTTTTCGAACGATGCTTGGCTGATTGTAGTAGGTTGGGGGTGCTGGAGTATTAGCTATTTTCCTTTTTATACCTAGAGGTTAGGTGTTGTTGAAGCCCTATCATTTTGTGACCACATAGACTTCTTTGGGATGTCTAATTTTAGAGTTGATTTGGTTGACTTGGCTGAGATACATTGGAAGGACATGATCTTCGATAGTGGGGACGATTCTTCAAGGCCTTACAACTCATGGATGCAGGGGTGGAGGATGCAGTCTAGGAAGGAGGGTCATATATCTATGATCAAACTGGCATAATGAAAACATGATGAGTCCTTTCAGGTGATAGCATGGGACCTTGGGATTTTATGGGTTGACAGTTTGGTAGCTAGTACAGATGGGAGAGTGAGTTGTTACTTTCAGGAGCCTAATCATATAGTGAAGTGGATCGGTTTCCTAGGTGGGATATTCTAAGAAGAGTATACTGAGTCTTCACATTATTTGGTTTCTCTCTTGATAAGTGGCCTTTAGGGGGGCCCTGATGTTAGCACATTGCAGGACAATATTATGGGTTGTAGGTGCTGTGTATATTCTAGAATGGTTTGGGACCCGACGATCATCATCAATTTTAGATGGATTCAGATTTTTGTTCTTATGAGTGTGATGGCATTGCTTGAGGACAAGAAATCTTTCGAAAGGGAGGATTTATTATGTCCTATTTTTGGATTCCCCTGTCGATAGCAGAAATGACTTCCATGGCTCATTGGTGAAGAAAAACGAAGTAAAAAGGGTCATTTAATGTCTCTTAGTTACGATATGTTATGTTCGTAAAGTGACATTAAGTAAATAAAGTAACTTTAGATTAATAAGTTACTTATACATTATTAAAGTGACTTTTAATCTTAAAGTGAAAGGGTAATAAGGGTCATATTTGATTTATTCAAAAAGGGGAAAGTTCAAGAAGGCATGGAAGAAGGATAAAAGGAGGGGTAGAGCTTCACTTTAAATTAGGATTTGATCTCTGATTTTGGAAGTGCTCTTGGAGCCATTGTTTTGTTAGGGTTTAGTAAAACCCTTCCATTGATGGTTTGGTTTTGGTGGTGCAATATCCACCCTAGCTAGAAAAGAGTGGGGATACATCCAGGATTTCCATTGGAGCTTCAATTTGGGCATTTTTTTTTTCAGTTGGAGGTACATCGACTTGCGGAGGAGACTTTAGGGTATTGAAGTCTTCTGGAGGTGCACGGAGTTTTTGAGGGACATATCTGTTTTCTACAGGTTTGTTGTGACACCCTCGCGCGAAAAATAAAAGGGGTCTTGCGAGGCCCCGTTTATTTTCCATATCTATCCCACGAGGAACTAATGGTTATCTAGCTTCATCCCATGATGACCTCTGTAAAACTGAAGTGGCCGAGACACTTTAGAACAAGTGGTCGGATTGTTGTCGTCGGTGTTGGAGCAACTCAACTTTATCTCCAATGGGGGTTTGAGACTTACAGGGGTTTAACATCATTCTTGGAGAGGTTTTGGAGAATTGGAGTTAACCCTTAAGAAGGTTGGATAAAGAACCATCTTCTAGAAGGAATCATGGAACTACACTAGGTTTTGGGATTTTCAGTTTATGTTTGTTATTTTTCACAGCTGCTACAACATCCTTAGACATTGTATTGTGTGGTGGAGATTCCATTATTAATAAAGTGCCATTTTATCTCTATTATTTTTAGATTTATTTAGATTGAAGGAAAAAAAAAATTCTAAATATATATCTATGGGTGATGAGAAAAATATTTGTAGAATGTCCTCAATCATCTTAACAACATATGTGTTTGGAGAAGAACATAACCTAACTACATGTTGGAAAAAAACCATTGTTTTCCTATAATATTCCCGTTGGGGACATTATAGTCACATTAGACCATACAAGAAATAAATGAGTGGTAGTCTTGAGCATGGGTCGGGATGTCAACACAACATCTTGCATGTCATCTCCTCATCACACTAGCTATTTTTAATCTTTGTAAGTCGTTTACTTGATCGCAGTGGGACATTCTCATTGTAAAACTTCTAGATGCTATGGATTTGGCTCATGGAGCTCATGTGGAAGGATGCTGTTAGCAGTTAAGGGATGTTTGGCCGCATATGTATGCTAATTGGATTGTATCATTACCGTTCATGTATGTTTTCTTAGGCATGGGAGAAAATGCATATAGCTCCGACGTTGATATTTTTTTGAAGTAGCAGGCTTCTCAACAAGAGTTCTTGGAGAGAGCGACGTAGTGGAAGGTTTGTGTGGGACACAATATTGGTGGAACAAAGTAGTGCATAATTTTGGGGTGGACAATTGGAATTGGGAGTTTCAATTGTGGATTTCCATTCAGGTCATCATCCCGACAGATTGGAAGCAAGAGTTGGGAAGAAGTGAGGGTAATGTAGTCAAGCTTAGAAAAAAGGAATTTGGGATCAGGTTGGGTAGATCCCTTATCTAGCTCTGGCCATTCTATGGGATCAGGTTGGGTAGATCCCTTATCTAGATCCCTGTTTGATATATTGACAACCGACACATACAATATGAATTGTCTTCTCCTTCCATACTTTACTCTTTTGATGCTTAGGGTTGGTTTCTTTGGGGAGTGGTCTTCTGAGGAGTTGATCAAATTTGTGCAACTTATGATTGCCTAGATTATCATGGGAAGTCCAATGGATTATCGTATCAACACCTTGTAGATTAGTGCTAGGAACAGAGAGTGTTTCACATCATCTAGGCATATCTGAGAGAGGTTTACATGGAGAGGCCTCGCAGACGATGTATTGGAGTATACGACTTGTTAGCGGAGAAATTTGGGGCACACTCAATCCATAGGATGGTTTCATTATTTCTCCATTTCTAGGCGAGAGTGGGAGAGCATGCAGAAAAAATACATCATGGGTTTATCGAGGGTATAGTGGAAAGATAGTATGTCTGCAGTGATTGACCAATTCACGCAATTTCTGATGATATCTTCTGAGTATGGGGCAACACAGGTGAGAGAGCTATATAGTATAGAGATGTATAGAGTCCATTAGAAACACAGATTCATTGCCATTGATCAATACATATTTTCCTTTTCGACATTCGAGATCGAGTGTTGAAGTGGATTTGCATGCAGTGACTTCACCTACACTCCTATGAAATATATTATTCATGGTAGTAGATTCATCACTTGAAGCTATTTTAGGTGCAAGTACCAGGGGAGGAGGAGAGAAACTAGGCACAGTGGTCAAATGGTTATGATCAGAGTGGTGCAGTGTCAGCATGGTGGTTTCTTTATGAGATTATCTTGGGACCCTCGTGACTTTATCTCTTATAATCCTTTCCAAGAAAGGTTTGCATGGAGGGACTTTGCAAAAGATGTGTTGAGATATTTTTCGGACGATGCTTGACTGATTGTAGGACGTTGGGGATGCTGGAGTATTAGCTATTTTCCTTTTTATACCTAGAGGTTAGGTGTTGTTGAAGCCCTATCATTTTGTGACCACATAGACTTCTATGGGATGTCTAATTTTAGAGTTGATTTGGTTGACTTGGCTAAGATAGATTGGAAGAACATGATCTTCGATAGTGGAGACGATTCTTCAAGGCCTTACAACTCGTGGATGCAGGGGTGGAGGATGCAGTCTAGGAAGGAAGGTCATATATCTATTATCAAAGTGGCATAATGACAACATGATGAGTCCTTTCCGGTGATAGCATGGGACCTTGGGATTTTATGGGTTGACAGTTTGGTAGCTAGTACAGATGGGAGAGTGAGTTGTTACTTTCAGGAGCCTAATCATATAGTGAAGTGGATCGGTTTCCTAGGTGGGATATTCTAAGAAGAGTATACATACTTCACATTATTTGGTTTCTCTCTTGATAAGTGGCCTTTAGGGGGGCCCTGATGTTGGCACATTGCAGGACAATATTATGGGTTGTAGGTGCTATGTATATTCCAGAATGGTTTGGGACCCGACGATCATCATCAATTTTAGATGGATTCAGATTTTTGTTCTTATGAGTGTGATGGCATTGCTTGAGGACAAGAAATCTTTCGAAAGGGAGGATTTATTATGTCCTATTTTTGGATTCCGCTGTCGATAGCAAAAATGGCTTCCATGGCTCGTTGGTGAAGAAAAACGGAGTAAAAAGGGTCATTTAATGTCTCTTAGTTACGATATGTTATGTTCGTAAAGTGACATTAAGTAAATAAAGTAACTTTAGATTAATAAGTTACTTATACATTATTAAAGTGACTTTTAATCTTAAAGTGAAAGGGGAATAAGGGTCATATTTGATTTATTCAAAAAGGGGAAAGTTCAAGAAGGCAGGGAAGAAGGATAAAAGGAGGGGTAGAGCTTCACTTTAAATTAGGATTTGATCTTTGATTTTGGAAGTGCTCTTGGAGCCATTGTTTTGTTAGGGTTTAGTAAAACCCTTCCATTGCTGGTTTGGTTTTGGTGGTGCAATATCCACCCTAGCCAGAAAAGAGTGGGGATACATCCAGGATTTCCATTGGAGCTTCAATTTGGGCATTTTTTTTTTCAGTTGGAGGTACATCGGCTTGCGGAGGAGACTTCAGGGTATTGAAGTCTTCTGGAGGTGCACGGAGTTTTTGAGGGACATATCTGTTTTCTACAGGTTTGTTGTGACACCCTCGCGCGACAAATAAAAGGGGTCTCGCGAGGCCCCATTTATTTTCCATATCTATCCCACGAGGAACTGATGGTTATCTAGCTTCATCCCACGATGACCTCTGTAAAACCGAAGTGGCTGAGACACTTGAGAACAAGTGGTCGGATTGTTGTCGTCGGTGTTGGAGCAACTCAACTTTATCTCCAATGGGGGTTTGAGACTTACAGGGGTTTAACATCATTCTTGGAGAGGTTTTGAAGAATTGGAGTTAACCCTTAAAAAGGTTGGATTAAGAACCATCTTCTAGAAGGAATCATGGAACTACACCAGGTTTTGGGATTTTCAGTTTATGTTTGTTATTTTTCATAGCTGCTACAACATCCTTAAACATTGTATTGTGTGGTGGAGATTCCATTATTAATAAAGTGCCATATTATCTCTATTATTTTTGGATTTATTTAGATTGAAGGAAGAATGTTTTTCTAAATATATATCTATGGGTGATGAGAAAAATATTTGTAGAATGTCCTCAATCATCTTAACAACATATGTGTTTGGAGAAGAACATAACCTAACTACATGTTGGAAAAAAACCATTGTTTTCCTATAATATTCCCATTGGGGACATTATAGTCACATTAGACCATACAAGAAATAAATGAGTGGTAGTCTTGAGCATGGGTCGGGACGTCAACACAACATCTTGCATGTCATCTCGTCATCGCACTAGCTATTTTTAATCTTTGTAAGTCGTTTACTTGATCGCAGTGGGACATTCTCATTGTAAAACTTCTAGATGCTATGGATTTGGCTCGTGGAGCTCATGTGGAAGGATGAGCTCATGTGGAAGGATGCTGTTAGCAGTTAAGGGATGTTTGGCCGCATATGTATGCTAATTGGATTGTATCATTACCATTCACGTATGTTTTCTTAGGCATGGGAGCAAATGCATATGGCTCCGACGTTGATATTTTTTTGAAGTAGCACGCTTCTCAACAAGAGTTCTTGGAGAGAGCGACGTAGTGGCAGGTTTGTGTGGGACACAATATTGGTGGAACAAAGTAGTGCATAATTTTGGGGTGGACAATTGGAATTCAATTGTGGATTTCCATTCAGGTCATCATCCCGACAGATTGGAATCAAGAGTTGGGAAGAAGGGAGGGTAATGTAGTTAAGCTTAGAAAAAAGGAATTTGGGATCAGGCTGGGTAGATCCCTTATCTAGCTCTGGCCATTCTATGGTTCTATTTTCATAGACTTCATGGGTGAAGGTTTCAAGAGAAGGTTACTCAGTGGTAGAATGGAAAATGAAGAGAAGGTTACTCAGTGGTAGAATGGAAAATGAAAAGGGTGCAACTTCTGCACCGCTTTAGGGTTGGGTTGAACAAATGAAAGATAATTGGAAAACTCTCCAGCAATTACATATCACTATGCAGAGCTTGACCTCTCAAGTGTCATTCATCTTGGAGATTCTAATTCAACATAGGACAACAATGAGAGAAAAGAATGATAAAATTGATTATTTTCTCAGTCAACTAGATGAACGACAAGCCAAGTCTGCATCAACATTTCCTGTTTCAATCCTAGAATTGACTGAAAGTGGCTCATCTCCATTTAGTGGAATCCTTGTTCCAGATTTGAACCTCCCATCTGATGGTGTGGGGAAGGATGCATTAGACACCCCCGATCTCCCTTAGACTGGTATGCATCCTTGACACTTTCTTCTCATGTTTGTAAAACTTTGTTTACACCCTTTTCCCTAATGTTAAATGTCTTGGTTGGTTGTTGTAAAAAAAATAAATTATTAATAATATTGTTAGAATTATATAATAAAATAAAATCTATAATTACAAATATTGGTGAAATATTCTAAACGAAGACATTAGATTAACATTTCATTTTTTTTTATGAGATACATTTCATTTTTTTTAATTAAATTTAAGTAAATTTATATTATTATTTCAAATAAGTTTATATTAATTAATTTTATTATTTAATCCATTCCATAGTTACCAGCTCATTTGTATGGATGTAACTAGCTCAGTTTTATATATGTAAATTTTATTAAGCTTAGTCTTCTACTTTTTGTTTGTTTTTATCTCAAATTGGTGTCCGCCCGGCGATTTGACTGGTAAAGTCTACGAAGGTATACATACCCTACCCCCCTCTGGATTTGAACCTGTGACCTTCTAAGAGAAAACACATGTTCTTAACCATTAGGCCCACTCAGGCTGTATGGAGTTTTTCAACACCCTGAATCCATTTATACATTCAAAAATACAATTTAAAGAACACAAAGTAACCATTTTATCTTTATTTTATTTACAGCATCAGATTCCAACCAAAAATACTTAAAAAAATAAAACGTTTAACCAACATACATGACATGCTCTGTTAACTTTCTGTTAAGTTATTCAAAACTGGATAATGTGAATCATTTATTATCCGAATATCGGGATGATTCATTATCTCAAATAAAAATTGCCCAAATTTCAGTTGAATGGCTATTGATTACGGTCAATAGTTCATTAACTCATTCAAAAATTGCGCCAAAATTTCAGTTGAATGGCTATTGATTACCATCGATGATCAAGATTGGAGCACGGAAATTTCGTGATTAATATGAGCGACAGAATTTTTAAAACCAAACCAGTAGAAAAAGTTAATATATAAATTTTATTTTTATTTTTATTTTTAAATTTGATAGAAAATTTCTCAAAATTATAATAATAAAAGTTTTGATTATAATTTTTTTTGTTTTAAAAATATTTTAACATATTCCAAAAATACCCACACGATCAAAATTTCAATATTAATTTTCACAATTAATTTTCGTCAATTATTATGAAACTTGTCCTAAAAATATGAAAAAAAAACTGAACGTATCCGCTTTTTAACGTCCAACGCACCCGAACAATGACGTGAACAGAAAATTCATATAATTCCCTCTATTCCAGTATTTAAGGCACACAGTTTAATTTCTTGATGCAAAGACCCACAGAAAATTCATATAGCTCCCTCAATTCCAGTATTTAAAGCACATAGTTTAATTTCTTGATGCAAAGAGCAGTTTTTGTTTTCGTCATGAAGATTTGAATTTTACTATAATTTCATCATCGAAGATTCGATTTCTTATAAATTATCTCAGGGTAAAGAATCCCGGGATGCTGATGTGGACTATATACAAATAGAGAAAAAGCTAAATAATTATATGTTTTGAAGATTAAAATGAAATTAATTTTAATCATAAATTTATTTTAAATTTGGATTTATCAAGTATTCATTTATTAAGTATTAAAAAATTGTCAAATTTATCAAAGTATAATTTTATTTAATTCATTCATATTAAATGAATGATCTATTATGATTTAATATTTTATATGTTGTCGTGTACATAGGCAAGTATATATATATATATATATATATATATATATATATATATATATATATATATATATATAATATGTAATTGTGTGTAATTTAAAAAAAAAAAAAGTTTATTGTATTTTTTTTATTGCTATTATTTTATGATTTATTAGACTTTAATATTTAATTTGTAATGTAATTCGACATCTCCTCCATACTTGAATAACAATAATGATTTTATTATAAAAATATATGAAAGAAGAATTATAATTTTTATATACAAAATAGATCTATATAATAATAATAATATCTTCACTAAAATTAAATGAATGGAGATGATCAATAGATAGAAAGAGACATATATGTCACAAATTTGCAAAAGATTGCAAGAAGTATAATTGAACTATGTAAAATTTTGAAACTTGGGAAACTTAAATTAAGATATTCATTGTTTTTGTATGGGTTTAATATAGATACAGGTTAAAGGTGTTTGAATGTATTCCTTAGTAAATGAAAAAAGTGCATAGGCAAGTATATATATATATATATAATTGTCTGTAATTTAAAAAAAAATAAGTTTACTGTATTTTTTTATTGTTATTATTTTATGATTCAGTAGACTTTAATATTCTTAATTTGTAATGTAATTCGACAACATCTCTTTCATATTTGAATAACAATAATGATTTTGTTATAAAAATATATGCAAGAAGAATTATAATCTTTATATACAAAATAGATCTATATAATAATAATAATAATAATGTCTTTACTGAAGTTAAATGAATGGAGATGATCAATAGACAAAAAAGAGACATATATGTCACAAATTTGCAAAAGATTACAAGAAGTATAATTGAACTATGTAAAATTTTGAAACTTGAGAAACTTAAATTAACATTGAAATGTTAAAAGATACTTATTGTTCTTTATGGATTTAATATAGCTAGAGGTTAAAGGTGTTTGAATGTATTCCTTAATAAATGAAAAAAGTGCATAGGCAAAGAATTTGGAATCCAAACTGATTGGAAAACATGGATATAAATATATATATATATATATATATATATAGTAATTGATTATTCAAAATATGTTCTAATTTTGTATTGCTTATTATGAAATATATAATATAATTGAAAATTCCTTATTATGAAAAATATAATATAATTGAAAAACTAGAAGATTATGAAAAATATAATATAATTGAAAAACTAAAAGATTGTGACATCTTAGCACAAGAAATATTAAATGGTAGAAAGAACACTAGAGTTGACTAAAAATTAAAACAAAGTTCATAGCAAATCCAGGTGTATAAGCTTCTTAATAGGTTATGGCTAAAATAGTTGCAAAGATAGTCTTTTGCACAACCTGAAAAAACATATGTCAAATCCACCTTAAATTAGTTAAATTAACGAAATGCAGTTTTAGAATTTTAGAATACTTAGAATTTGATAAACCCTCACCTAAACCCGTTTCCCATTAAAAGAAACATTGCTTACAATGGAGGAATGGAACATGTTGAATTCTTAGATAGATAATAAATGTTTCCAATCTAACTTGTCATCAAGAAAACTATCATAGCATAGGCATTTCTATAAGTAAATGGTGTTGGAATATTTTTATGCAAAAGTCTAATGAAGAGTATCTTGAACACCACGATGAAAAATATCGAAATTCAAAAAACAATGGAGTGTAACATGTTATACGTTTATGGCTATAGGTTGAGCCTTGTGTATTCAAGTGCCCCGAGAACCAAAGTCAAGAACACTTTTTTTTTTTTTTTGGTCATTAGTTAAAAGAGGTAAACGAAAATTTAAATAAAAAGTTCATATGTCTTGAATTTGCAATTCAAGATAATTCCAAAACAATGGCATATAAAAATAATTATTCATAGATCCTAGTGTATGTGATTGCCTCATTAATTCCAAAACAATGGCATATAAAAATAATTATTCATAGATCCTAGTGTATGTGATTGCCTCATTACTAGGAAAAAAAAATAATAATACAATTGAAATCTATGTTATTGAAATAGGGTTAATCCCTTAAAACTTCAATAGGAGCATTGCCAAATAAAATATTCATATATTTACATGTAATTGCTTGATCAAAATGTGATATATGATAATGTGAAAGGTGCTCAAAGTTAGTGTGAAAGATGGTTTTTCCCAATGGATGCAAAGATAGATGTGAAATCAACTTAAAATTGAATTTAAGAAATATAATTTTAGAATGCTCTTATTTTGATAAAGTTCTTTTCTACTAAAAGAAACATTGTAAGAAAGATTCAATTTTAAGAAGAAAATACAAAGGAATTGAAAATAGTAGCAATATCTTTTTCCATAATTTAGACGTGAAGACTTCATACATTAGGGATAAATTATATATAAGAATAAATGCAAAAATAATCTAATAATTGATCTAAGTATAAATTGACATTCTTCCATGTAAGAAAATTAATATAAATTGAATCACAAATTATTCTTAGCTTCAAATATAGGGCACACAAAGATATTGAATTCATCAACCTATTTTCCAAATATGAACCCAACAATGTGGATTTTTTGAACTGTACTTGGAAATCAATTACGTGGTATGCTCGATTACAAACATAAGGAGGATTACACTTAAATTCGGATTATAATTCACAAGAGAGAAATAGACAAAAGTACAAATTTTGTATGCTATTTGTTTTCAAGTGCAAATTTTTCATATTCTTAGAAAATATTTTTCCTATTGAAAACAAATTTCCCAAAATCAATTTTTTTTATGCATTATTGTAAGATGGGGATGCAACAATTTCCCACCAATCAAATCCTCATATTGTTTTCATTATTTATTTTTCATGCTAACTAACTTCCAAATAATGGAAGGGTTGTAGAATAGAATTTCACATTATTGACACATTGTTTGAAGATTTAATATCCTTTCTTATCCATTCCTCTTATAAGAGAGGAATAATACATTTCATTTGTTTTGTTTGTTGCATATATATATATATATATTGTGTGTGTGTGAAGTAGGAATTATATGTATTGTATTTCCAATCAATTAGGTAAGTACCAAGTTAAAGATAATAATGTATATATTGAGCCTCTTATCGATGAGCTACTAAATTTATGGGCTGGAATCACTATGTACAACATCTCTAGACCAAGACGATATTGAATGAGAAGATGATGTAGAGGAGCAGGTAGATGTGCTAGATGAAGAAGTCAAAGAAGTTAAGCCAGAAGTAGATGACAATATTCTTGAAATATGATGATATCAACGATTGTGATTAGGGTTTCTATTATTTCATAAAAAATAGGATTCCGGTTTCTATTGTTGCATAAAACCCTAATTAAATATTTTTAGAGACTCCACATCTAAAAATGTACACTCACACTTAATAAATACATGTTTTTATTTTAAAGTGTAATTTATGCGCTTATGCAAAATGCATGCTAAGCTTCAAAAAATTGCACGCCCAGGTCTTAAAACACCTCCGATTTGAGTGGTTTAAGTTGCATAGGAAAAATCTTCCTTGTAAATTGAGAGACCAAAATAGTAGAAAGTGACATAATGGAAATTCACACCCATGATTCTAAATAGCTCCAAATTTAGTGATATAACTTTTGGAGTGAATTTAATAACATCATAAATATATCTGATGATGATGATGATGATGATGATGATGATGATTAACATCCACTAAGACCTAATTGGTCTATCAGACCTTAAGAGGGTAAGTGATTACTTGTGATTCTTTAGAATTTTGTTTCTGTGCTCGAAAAGCATTAAGAGAAGCTTTCCAAGATCACCATACTTTTGTTGAGTTAAGAGGTTAGGAAGGTTGGTAGTGTGATCAATATTTTGAAAATGAGATCTAATATGGGTATAGGTTGGACAATCTAAGAGAAACTGCTTTTCATCTTCAACCTTCTTAGTGTCACAAAGGTGACACACTCTAGAGTGCATTTTAGAGTGAAAAAATACTTCTACCTTGAACCCGTGTTCAAGACTTTTTGTAAAATGGAGGGTAAAATTGTTTTACTATAAAATGCATGCCTAGGACTCATATGACCTCCAAATTGAGTGATTTAAATTGTAAAGTTTGTATTTTATCATTTTACATATTTTCATACCTTTATTGGTGCATATTTAAACCAAAAACCCTTTGTTGTGCATAAAGACTAAAAATTTCCTTGCAAATGCAAAAAAATATATAAAAATGCATAAAGGGAAAAATGCATAAAAATACATGAAAATGGGCATGATGAAAAAAGCTAACCCTAGGAAGAAAAAGCCATGCATGGTGTTGGTAATTTAAAAGTTACAACTTACATGAATGTGGATATGTTGTAAACCCTAAAGATTGTATACTAGGGTGATTTGTGCCGAGAATTTACTAAAGGGATGAAATATACATTGGTTTGGGATTACATTCATGAATACATTTGTATTGTTACACTTATAACTTTGAGATGCATTAAATTTTACCTAAAGTTGAGTTATACGAAAATGCACCACCATTGTCATCTTGTTTGAAAGATGTTTGAGTAAAACATAAGAGGTGATCCCACATGACATTTTCTGATTTTATCTTCCTTACATATTATTGGTTAATATCTCAACAATTATTAACTAGGATAAATGTTGAGAGACCTACCATGACCACAATATTGATCAAGGTTACATGATATCTTAAGAAGGATTTGGGAAGTTATTATCTAAGCCACAAGGATCAAGTTACTTATAATTTGGTTGCCACATCTCTTCTTGAGGTTTGTTTGAAAATACTCTTTTGATCATAATTCTTTCTTTGTAGGATGGTGAAATTACTATGATTACTAACCTACAAGTTAACTATATTTTCTAGGAAATCAATCATTTGCATAGCCTCTTTGAATCCTACAAATATATCCCAAAGAGATTATAAATAAGGAGAAGTTTAAGAACATAAAAAAACACTAAAATCACTTGTTCTTTTTTATTTCTCTAGGTTTTTCCCTTTCCCTAATTACAACAATGGACTTTGACATAGTACAAAAGGTTGGAGGATGAATTCTAACCATTTAAAAAAATGTTTACAAATGTTGTAAGGATGTTCCCCAACCGTTTGACGGAATGGAAACCATAAAATTGTTCCCCTTTCATCTTCCTCTCTCATGGGGTCATAGATCATCTTCCTTTCTATTATGTGTATAATGTTTTTTGGCCTATATAAATGGATTTACTTGTGCGAAATTGGTTGAATATATTCATATATTGTACTTATATTGCTTCATTGGATTTTGTTGCAATAGTTAATTACAATTCCATATAACATTACTATAGAGGAAAATGAAAGGATGCTTCAAAGGTTATTTGCAGTGTTGAATACAAAGGGTGATAAGAAATGTTATTTACCTTGCACTCAATGCAAGGGATTCAATAGAAGAAGACTTTTAATAGCAATAGATGAAAGACATTGTAGAGATTTTGAGCGTGTTGAAAGGGGGTATGAACATGATCCCTTCGTAAACTACTCATTATATGTTTCTGTGTTGATGGTATTCATAAAAAATTGTTACATACACTAATTTTATTTGATTGTGAGCTTGGTAATGTGTCAAGTAGTAGTAGAAATCTTGTTGTACATGTTGAAGAAGATGGAGCAGATATTGGAGATCAATTTAGTTCTAAGGAAGAAGATGACATTGATAATATAACTGAGAAAGATGGTATAAATAGATTGATGAAAGAGATATTTTCTCCAATGGCTAATATTTTTTATGGAATTCATGATGTACCTCTGATTGAGAAGTCACAACAACCCCTTTATGAAGGCTCGAGGAAAAATATTCTCTCTTCTATATTGTTGTTGGTGAACATGAAGGAATTGAATGGGTTTTGAAACACTTGTCTCACCTAGATTATAAGGTATGTAATATAATTCGTCGCATATACATAAAAGGTCTATTTTTTTTATTTTATTTTTTTGTGTTAATTAATGTGTAAATTTAGGATATAATATTTACAATTAATATTGTTTACATTAACTAGTTATATTTTAAGTCATAGATTTTTAGGTTAATTTCTCTTACCATCATCAAATAATTTACCTCACACATAGTGAGAATTATCTATCATTATGAAATATATTGGAATCAAGTATCAAGATATTGATGCATGTCCTAATGCTCATATTATATATTATGGACAATATGCATTGGTATTAATATTCCCACAATGTGAAATTAGTATATATCGAACCGATCAAGTAACAAAAAAGGTTCCTCACAAGATTATTCATCATATTTCCATAATTCCACATTTGCAGTGATTGTTTAGGTGCCAAATCATATCATATTTTATGGATTACCATGAACAGAACATAAGTGACGATGGTGTTCTTCGAATTCCCATAGATGGTTCTACATTTAGGAACATTAAAGAAACATGGCCAATTTTTAAAGAAAAACCTAGAAATTCTAGGCTTTGATTGGCAGTTCTCACAATGTCAATCCATTTGGAGAGGTCAAGTCTATTTACTCAGTGTGGCCTATTTTTTTTATAAATAATAAACTTCCTCCTTGTATGTCAATAAAGAGGGAGAACACAATGATGGAAATGATTGTTATAGGTATTTCTTTATAACAATTTTTTGAATGTAACATTTCATTTGTCTTTTTCGTTGCATAATTTCTTACACACAAACATGCACAAAATAGTAATTATGTGTATTTTCAATCAATTAGGTAAGTACCAAGTTAAATATATGAATGTATATATTGAGCCTCTTATTGACGAGCTATTAAAGTTATGGGCTAGGATTACTATGTATGACATCTATAGACCAATAGGGAAAAAACAATTTCAATTCCATGTAATACTTACATGGACAATTCATGATACCCCAGGGCTAGAAAATTTGTGTGATATGTAATGTACTATTGAAATTTAATAGTTTATAATTTTATCAGAATATCATGATTTTTTTTTTAAATAATTCCTTGGTATGTAATTGATACTGACATGAATCCATATATTGCAGGTCTTCAAACAAAGGGTAAATTTGCATATCTAGTTTGTGGTCCTAGGATGAAATGTCATCATTCAAGAAGTTTAGGAAAGGAGGTGTTTCATGACTATAGGAACTTCCTCCCTAACAACTATAGGTATCCAACTACAAAAAAACATATTTTCAATGTGAAAGAAGATTTGGAATAAAACCATGAAGAATGAAACATCACCTATGGAAGTTGGAATATAATAGAAATCATCAAGGTAATAAATTATTCTATGTATCATATATAATGTTTTACATTTTTTATTTTTATTGAGTTATGTTATGAACACAATATATATAATAATTACTGTATCTAAAAATTATTGTTGTAATTTGATTTATGTTTCATAAAAGTCATCAAGGCATTAATGGGCTTCTATGAGGAACAAAAGGTTACTATATACAATTCAATAGGTTGCCCTACTATGATCACCTATAAATAGCTCATTTGTTTGATACAATGCATATTGAGAATATTATAATATAAATGCTAAGCAAAGAATCTTAGATGGGAGTGACAAAGAAACAATTGTCAAAACTTCTAGTGAAATTCAGGAAGCCAATCATGCAATACAAAATGTGATTCATTCAAAAAATGATGGACATTGTGATAGTATTCCATGGTTATTTATAGAGCAACTAAAAAATGTTGTAAAAGAGGTCATTAGGAAAATTAAATTTCCCATAGGATTTTCTTCAAATATAAATAAAATGTTAACAAAGAAAGATGATTTTGGTGGGGTAAAACCTCATGACTGTCATATCTTCATTAAGGTAATTATTTTGTTATATTTCTATATTGGTAAATATATTTTTGGTATATTTTTTTTTCTTTTTTGTTACAATATGTTCTACATGAATGTCTACCTCTAATGTTTATAATGATTCCTTTTTTGTTACAGTATGTTCTACCTCTATCTCTTCTAGTCATATTTGAAAACAACATAAAACAAGCCATATATGATCTAGGAAAATACATGAGGTAAGTAACGATTTCGATGAAAAATGTTTGTTTCATAAATTGTTGACATGTGTTTTGCTTGCAATGTATATACTTTTTTGTTGAAACCTGTGATTTTATTATATCATGTGTAGGTGGTTTTCATATAACTAAATCCATAAAGAAGATAGAAAGTATTGGAGGAGAGAAATTCCCCATCTAATGTGTGAAATGCAAAATTACTTACCTTCGGAATTTTTCAATGCATAAGAACACTACCTCATACACCAAGTTGAGGAGATTGAAATGTGCGGTCCTGTACACACAAGGCCAATGTGAATAGTGGAGAGAGATTTGAAATCATTGAAGGATTTTGTTAGACAAAGAGCATGTATTAAAGGTTCCATGGTGGAGGGATATATGGTATATCAATCATTTGTGTATATTATTCATTATATTCATAAATTAACAACAGATATGAATGTGCATCACATTTGAGATGTTCCCTCCATCAACAAATTTGAAGGGGAGGTCCTATTAGGGAAAGTTTGAATGAGGAAAATGAAAGGTAATTAGATGGTAGAGATCTATAATACTTTTGATTGCTCATTTTTATCTATATCTTACCTATTTAATTTTTATTCTTCCATCAAATAATAGTCTTTACCATGGTACCTAATCATTGATGAATTTTTATTTTATTCCTTTAGTTGGTCAAGAATTGTTATTGAATTGTTGAAATGTAGGTCAAGATATGTGATTATATAATTACGATGATTTGTTTTGTTTATTTTTTTTTCTTATATGGGTTAATTACGATTTTTTACGTTTTATGCAATTTTATATATATCATTGGTTTGTTAGAAGTAGTTGACCTTGATTTCTCTCATAAACAACCAACATGTAACCTCCCAACCCATATTGAGATTGTGTTAATTAATTTTAACTATCAGTCCATGTTGATAATATACCACAATGTTTTAACCCTCCACCCAATAACCTTGGTAAATTTCTAACCCTCCACCCAGTGACCTTGGTAAATCTCTAACCCTCCACCCTCATCCACCATAGGAACCATGTTAGGTACCTAACCCCTCACATAGGTAGTACAATGTATTTCGATGTAATAAAGGTCAATATTAATAATGCCTTGCAATAAAGTAGAATAAGTTGAATGTAAGAAGACCTAATAGAAGCTTCTTCTTCTAGAAGGATCTTCCTCTAGATGGTTCTATTGATAGACATATTTAGTATAAATAGGAGTCGAGGGTATGAGAATCCTAGATGGGATATTATTGTAATAGAGCTATGCTCGACTGGATGTTTCCCCCTCGAAGAGGCCCGTGAACATTGCTCTCAGTAATCAAAGTGATCTTTCTGGTGTTATTCTGTTATCATTTCAGTATTATTGTGGTGTTATTCTGGTTATATTGTTGTTCATCTGGCATTTCTAGCATTTTATTTATGCTCTTCATACTTTTTATATATGGAATATTACAAACCATGTGTATGATCCAAAACCACTACCCAGGACCTAGTTGCAATATTTGAGGTGCAAGAATCATCTGGTATCCATTACAAGGTTTAACACAGATACTATTTTTTGGGGGAGGATTTGGATGTGGTTTAGGCTCATGGGTTAGGAGTTAGGGATTGAGGGGTTAGGGATTTAGGAGTTAGGGGATTTAGTGGTTAGGGCTTTATGGGGGTTTAGGGGTTAAGGGTGTTATATATAACTATACAAGACACATTATGTACAAATATAAATATAAATTACATTACAAATTGTTGACTAAGGATATGATGTTTCAATTCCCTCAAGTTGCACACATGGAGTACTGATCCAGATTTATGAGCGGAATGAAATGAAACCACATATTTATAATATTAAAACAAAGACATAATGAACAATAATAGAGATACATTAAAACACGACTTCTATTAAATAAGAAATATGCTGAATAATGTAAAATGTAGATTGAAAACAAGCTTGCTAGAATGGTGGAACCTTATCTTTAAGAAGAGATGTGGCGGCTATGCTCATTCGCAAGAAGATAAGTACAATGAGGTTCTGAAGGAATTTTTACAATAAAAATGAATGCCAAAACCATACAAATCCAAAAAACTAACCCTAGGAGATGAAGCGCCAAAAGTCAGGTGGGCCCTATTGGGGTAAGTTAGTACATCAACTTCTCAGGGTTGTAACTTTTGCATATGATATTTTTTTAGGGAACATGATGGATCGTTGGAAAGGTATTGATGATGAAATTAAATTAGGGGGATCAATAATATCCTTCGACTATCATTGAGCTTACCTGTCACAAAAAAACATCGGTTGGGCCCTCAAAGTGGCCCCAGAAGTTCAAGAACCGAAAAAATGTTAAAAATAGTAAGTTGCCAAAAAAATGTTTTGAGCCAATTGGAAAAGGTGGGTGGCCACCGATATCCTAATAGATCAATCCTACCCCCTTAAGAAGCGATGGTATCCATTACGTTGATTTCCCCCATCAGATGAGGAAATGTTTGTTGAATTTGGCCCCTGGTGAGCCACTTGCCTTGGTCAAGGAGCTTCCTTTCTTTGACAGCCCGATAAAGATGGATCCTATGTTGTCAATTACCCTTGACCTGTGTGTCCATGATATGATCCATGGATTACTTTTCCATGCAGTCAGGGTTGAGCTTTGTTGGTGTCAATTTTTCTGTTATCTCTAAGCTGTCCAATAATGGTGGAAAATTAGGTCGAAGGAGGTCCACATTGATCACTAGGTGCAAACCAAGGAAGGGGGAAACTTTGAGCTCAAAATAAGTATCACTCATAGACTTGGTGATGGTGTAGGGTCCATAACGGAGTGGACGAAGCTTTTGATGAGGCCCTATAAGGCATTCTTTCTGCAAATGCAACCAAGCTTTGTATCCCACCTAAAACTGGACGAAGCTTGTACTTGGAATTGGACTTCTATAAAATATCTTGAACCTATTGGTGGATGTGTTGGATCCACTCAATCAAATGGGTGGAGTTTTCAGCTCCAGTTGGAGCATGCAACGATTTTGTCTACGTGGCTGCAAGGGGTAGTGCAACATCAATTATACCCAATGGTTGAAATCCCAACCCCACCTGAAAGGGGATGTGGTCGATTGAGCCATGTATGGCTCTGTTGTAGTTGTGTTGAACATATGGAAGACTCTCATCCTAGGTGTGGGAGTGCTTGTAATTTTACTTGTGTAGGATGTGCACGATCACCCAGTTGACAACCTCAGTTTGGCCCTCCATCTAGGGGTGGAAGGTAGTGGCCTTGGTGAGCTTGGTGTCCAGCAGTGACGAGAGGCTCAACCAGAATGTACTGAGGAACCGACTGTCCCAATATGAGATAATGGTTTGTGGGATCCCAATGTGTGCCCACACTCATTCAAAGAATATCTTGGAAGTTGCCTCCATTGTGATGCTCTTCTTCCAAGCGGAAATAATCGCCATCTTGGAAAAGTGATCAAAAACCACAAAAACATAGTCATTTCCCCTCTTGGTGGATGGAAGGCTCTACATGTATTCCATTGATATGGATTCCTAGGGATTGTTAGGAGTAGGAAGATGAGTGTACCAACCTTGTTTCTTAGTGGTCGGTTTCACAATATCGTAGGTAGTGTAGGACCAGATATACTTGTCGACAGCCTGTCGAAGTTTCGGCCAGTAGAAATGTCGTTGAAACACTGCCACTATTTTTTCCACACCGAAGTGTCCTTCCAACCAAGTGTAGTGTGCTTCCCAAATAATTTTCTCTCATTCGCTTGATGGAACACAAAGATGGCCTAGATGGAACAACAACTCATCCTACAGATGGAAATTAGAGACAGTTGTGTTTGTTCCCAACATCTGGTAGGTGTTGGTGAATTCAGGATATGTCTTATAGAGGAGTATCCATCCAAAGTTCTCATGGTCACAATAATCTATCATTGTAGTGAGTGTCGTGACTGGAGGTTGGCTAAGGAAATCAACAACTCGGTTGGTACTTCCTATTTTATACTTGATGTTGAGGTGGAACTGCTACAAATATGTGGACCACTTCAAGGCCTCATTGTACTCATATTCTTACTAGTGAGTGTATTCGTCAAGTATCTTATCAGAGATAAGCTTCCACCATTCTAGTGTGTTTTTTTTTAGTCTGCAATTTACAATTTTCAACATATTTCTTATTTAATAGAAGTCAAGTTTCATTTTATCTTTGTTATTGTTCACTGTGTCTCTGTGTTAATATTATAAATATGTGATTTCATTTCATTCCACTGATAAATCTAAATTAGTGGTATTAGAGCCTTCGACTATCATTGAGGTGCCTAATCACAAAAAAACATCATTTGGGCCCTTAAAATGGCCCCTAAAGTTCAAGAACCGAAAAACTACTAAAATAATAAGTTGCCAAAAAAGTGTTTTGAGCCATTTGGAAACGGTGGGTGGCCACCAAGATTATCCTGGATCAAGTACCGAGAGATAGACCAGTAGGAAGAATCCCACATCAGACCATCATGACCACTAGATTGATGGTTGAACCATTCACTACACCATATTGTCTCATAGAGGATAGTAGGTCTTTCTCCATGAGGTAACGAGTCTAGTGTTGTGGTCGTAGGTGTCATTTTAATAAACAAAGCATTTGAATATGTTTCAAAAGGTCTTTCCTTTATTTTGAAAACATTTTCCTGGAAATTATTCTCTTTTTCTTGTTTCACCTTAGTGGTTGACATTGTGTCTTAGTAAGTGGTCGCCCTCAGGGGAAGGGGTTGCTACTGGGAGGTCTCCTTGATGATTCACCATGCCATTCTCGATCACACTTATCACTTTACATACTTCTTTCCTTTCCTCCCCTCATGTTTTGGTATTTTCAGGTGCACTGACCCAAGAAGGGATTGTACCTCATTTCATGGGAAGAATAGGTTGAAGGCCCAAAGGAAAATGTATCTGGAAAAAGATAAAATCTAAATCATAACATTCTAGATGTTGGCCCAAAGAGGTGTTGAGAATAATGAAAAGTTTCTCCTAAAATATTTGAAGACCTGCAAAAGCAAACTCACATTATATATATGCTCTGCTTTTTGAGGTGTGTACACTTATGCGGTGTCCCTTTCTTTCCATGCATATGGAACTCTATGTACCTCTAGCTTCAAATGACGTTGCAATACTATTTTATTTCCATGTCTTATATTACCCAATTGTGTTGGAATTTAATTAATTAATGGAAATAAATGTGCGTGGAAAAAGGTTGCATTTGAAAATGAAGGTGCAACACACCCTCTACAAAGGTACCCATAAATGAGATAATACAAACCCTTGTATGTCATAAAACCCATGCCGAGAAGTTCTATCCCCCATCCACTTCATACTCTTTACATTAATTAGAGAGGGCCCACCTAGAAAACAATCCTTAACTTGGGGAATGATTCACCCAATAGGTCACCATGACAACCATGAGCCCTCTCATACATAAACTTGGCAAGTTCCATAGGGTCTTTAATAATTTGTTTATTTTGAGAGGGGGTATTCAATGCACATGTTCGAGTGGTTCTATTATTATATATGTCTTACTTGGCATGATTCTTGTGACTTGTGATCCCTTGGATGATGAGTTTGATTGGCATTGTATGGCCTTGATAGGTGGAAGACATTTCTTGAAGGAACAAGGTCACTTGGACCTTCACTTGGGGCATTAATCCCATAGGATGGATGTTACGCCCCCTCTGCTTGGATATTTGGATGACATACATTTCCTTTGGAGGCATGAGAGGACACCCTGTAGAAGTAGAGCTAGCCCCCTCTTGCACGACATTTGATCTTAGAGGGCCAAACATCACTTTTGAGGGCATGACGTCACACTTGGGGCTAGTATTTTGGTGATGGTGGTGATGATTGACCATGACTTGGAATTTTGCAATGGAGGAAGACCCTTGCACCATGGAGACTAGGCCTTTGGAGGCCCAACAACTTCCTCAACGTTCTCAACAACTTGCCAAAAATTCCAAAATGTCACCGCTTTAGGGAATGTAATCATAATCTAGGGATTTTACTTTTTGTTATTTTGAATTTAAATTTATAAAGGAACAATCAGAGGAGGTCGTCATCCATATTTGTGTTTTAACCTAAAGTTAAGTGGAGAAACTTTGTGTGGACGAACTTGAATAAATAAAGGTCATTTCATTTCATTTTAGCATAACAATCTCACTTAAGAATTATATATACATGGCTGAAATTTTCACCCATCTTGGGAAAATCACATATCTCTCCCTTTGATGTTATTTGGATACGTGATACTTGTATTTTTGAGCTTAATTCATGCACTATCTCTTGGATGCTTGTCTTTTTATGTGGTGATGGAATATACTTGGTAGATAAGAGTTTATCTTGCATATCTCTTGGAATTGGTAAGGAATTTCTACATGTTGTTGATATTTATTTCCAGTTTCATAGTTTTTCTTGTCTAAACCCTTAGAGGAGTATAAGGGAATACTGTTGGAGAAATTTATATTTTTGACACACTAGTTCAGTGGGAGTTAACTGACTAGTTCTAATTTAGACTTTTTATTTTTACCATCACTATTATGCATGCATTCATAAATATGGAATGCTTTGCCCTATATATGAGTGTATTCGACTCATTCATTGTATCCTATTGATCATGATCTATGTATCAATCATCAGCTCATTGGAGTAGTGTGAATATATTTTATCATTCTTCCATATTGAATCTCTCTTCCTTTCTTGATAAGATTTGTTTGTACTTGCTTTAGCTAGATCTCCTGTGCAGGTTTCCATGAAACACTGACATGGTATCGGAGCTATTCTTCTTGGAGAAAGCCAGACAAGCCAAAGAATAAGGAAAATCGGGGTTTCGGCGAGCAAAATCCATGGTCGTAACTTTCATCCATTATTCCTCCCAAAATATTACGTTTTGGAGGAAACGACCCTTCTTGAACATAAATCGGCCCATTTTGGAAGTGGGTTTTCAAAAGTTTGATGATGTTCCTCACCGTTTGCTCAAAAAGTAAGCCGCAAGATAGCCTCCCAAAACTGATACAAATCTGTGGTCATATCTTTCTACATTCATTGCTCCCAAAATATTACGTTTTGGAGGAAGCAACCCCCGTGGAAAGTAAATCGACCCTTTTTGGAAGAGTGTTTTCAACCATTTGGAGAGATTCCTCATCGTTTTCTCAGAAAGTAAGTCGCAAGATCATCTCTTGAAACTGATACGAATTTTCACTTAAAGTGCCATTTCTGTCATGATTTTTTAATTTTTCACTTGCAGATTGAGAGTAAATTTTTAGGGGTTCTTAGAAAAAGTGGGAGAGATGGATATGGAAACTATTATACAATCAAACTTTGTGGTAATCCTCACACCATACAATTATTTTGATTGGAATCCCAAGGCGACATTCCAACTAAAAAGAAAAGGACTATATAATTTGACGATGGTGATAGAAACATAACCTACATCAGCGATTGAGAAGATGAGATGGATGAATCGTAAGGATGAGGCCACAAGACTACTTCTTGATTTAATCTCCACTGATTTGTGGTTTCATTTTTCCGCATGCAAGACTCCAAACGAGATCTGGACCACCTCGGAAGGACTCTTTGGAAAGCAGGATGAGATGCAAGGTCATATGCTTGAGGTAGAGTTGAATACCTTAGACCCTAAACGTTTTGATAATATACAAGATTGTTTTAATAAATTTAAATATTTGCTATTAAGCTTAGGTGAATGTGGTATTGATAAGTATACACAAGAGAAACAACTTATTCTAACAATCTTGGCCAAGCTAGGACCAAAATACGTTGTATATGTCTCCAATTTCCATTATGGAAGATGTCTTTTTGGAACAAATTGGAAAATTCCTACATTGGCTCAGTTCATTGAGTCTATTACACAAGAGCAGACAAAACTCATACAAATGGGCCTGATGAAAGATCCCAAAGCACATGCACTCACAATTCATGATGGCAAAGGGTCATCCAAACAGAATGGGAAGGAGGGATTTTCCAAACCCTTTAATGAATCTTCAGGTTCCAAAGACTCTCCAGATTCCAAGAAGAAGAAGAAGAAGAAGGGAAAATAGTGCACTTACTGCAATAAAGTGAATCATGAAGAATCCACATGCATGAAGAAATAGATCGATCTTATGGCATAGACACTTCATCAGAACAACCTTGGAAACTTCATTCCAGAGGGAGTCAAGAAGCAGAAGGAAGAAGATCATGCTCCTAAGAAAGGTAATCATCATTCTCTGGTTCCAATTAATTCCTCATCTGATTCATGGATTATAGATTCCGATGCATCCCATCATATGGCAGTGAAAGAGAATTTTTTCTCTTCTATGATTCCATGCTCAAGACCCCCTATTCTCATGGGGGATGATACTCTAGTAGCAGTGGCAGGTGAAGGGAGAGTGGAATTCCACAATGGTAGTTTTGAGAATGTTCTACATGTTCGAAATCTTTCTATCAATCTGATATTAGTTTATCAGATCACTCAGAAAGGTAAAAAGGTTGAATTTACATCAGATTCAGTTTCAGTAATTGACATGCATGACAATTCCATTATTGCAATTGGTGAGGTGGATCACAAGTCAAGGTTATATAAATTCACTAAGTTTTCTGATGATGAATCCTCTATTCTAATTACACATAAGGAGACTACTTTGCATGCACCTCTAGTGCAACATGCATATACTCTTGTTCTTCCATCAGTTTAAAACATCAGAGATGATTCCATGCACTCAAATTCTATACATGGAAATAAGCAAGTAGTAGAGCCAGATAAGAAGCCAACGTCGAAACTTTAGCAGATTCCCAAGAAGGCACAGACCACACTTCATGCAACAAGTAACTTTGTAGGGAATCCATTAGATTCAAGGATGACTCAATCTCAACATGAGAATCCTTCTCATGTACTTTCAGCTTCAGAACATGCGATGCAGATGCATTGCTATATGTTTCAATCTATTCATCCACAGAACTACAATAGGGTTGTGGGAAATACATTATGGAAAGAATCCATGCACTACTGCATTTGGGTCAAATTTCAACGGCGCGTTCGACGCAATTGCCACTTTCTATTGTCGGAAGACCGACAAACCTTGGACCCCCTCAAACGTCGTTTCACAGGACGTCGTTTTTCCGACGACCTAGTTTTCGTCTATATTGCGACGTTATATGACACCACGTGTCATCATAAATTGGATTGTCCAACCCCATATTGACGTCGTAAGACCGACATCTCAAACGTGGCAAGAAAAACGTTTCAAATGTGGCAAGTGAGACATTTCAAACGTGGCAAGACCAACATTTCAAACGTGGCAAGCGAGACGTTCCAAATGTGGCAAGACCGACGTTTCAAACGTGGCAAGTGAGACGTTGCAAACGTGGCAAGAGAGACGTTTCAGACGTGGCAAGAGAGACATTTAAAAGGTGGCAAAAGAGA
>ML798822.1:238553-280470 GCA_009831015.1 Picea engelmannii
GGAGGAAGGATGAGTAGTAATAGTTGAGAAGGTATGGAGATCTGTCTTGTGGTGGAATTTAATGTTTTCCCTTAAAAAAAAAAAGAAATGTGTATGTATGAATATTCATAATTACGTAACTAAACCACAGTTGTCTAAATAAAATATTGTTGAATTGGATAATAGTAATTAAAGGATTTCTCAAACAATTGATTGGTTTTTTGTCTTTATGAAAGACTAGTTTTGCTGACTGGATTAGATGCATACATAAATTACTGAAGGATGATAGTTTTGATTTTTAGTACATGCACGAGACTTGTATGTACTAGCTACACATGCATTTCTTGTACATATACACTAGTATGTATGAGTTTTCTTGACTTACTTACTGATAATGTCGGTTAATTGTTATGAATGTGTGAACCATGTTTCTTTTCCTTTGTACCATAAGATACCTTAACTTCGGGACGAATTTTCCTGAAGGGTGGGTGTATGTAACGAACCTAGTTGAAAATATGCTTAGGGATTATTAAGCAAAATTAATTAGGTGATTAATTGTCTTAACATGGTTTTAACTAAACAATGATTGGCATAATAATATTAATTAAATATTTATTAGTTAATTAATTGTTATAATTTTAATTAATTAATTAATTTAATTAATTACCTATCACATTGAATGAACAGGGTAATAAATTTAAAAGGGTTAATAAGTTATATTATTTAAAGAAAAAGGGTTACGTATACGGAGGGGATAAGGAGCATTAATAAACAGATAAGCAATGAATGAATGGATAAGGAAATAAATGAGGAGAAAGGATGGTGAAGGAGGGATATGAGCGGGGGAGGTTTACGAAAGAGAGGAGGATTATCATTCTACGCGGCGGGATTTTTATTTTGGGGGGTTCTCTTGGATTTGCGCAGAGGGGAGTTTGAGTTCTATAGTTGGGAAGGATTAGTACAGGGGGCACCGGTTTGCTGGGGGTTTTGGGCATGGGGGCCAGGATATCCATATGGTATCCTGGAGCTAGGAGGTTGTCCTAGTTGGCAGGGTGGAAACAAGGTTTGGGCAGAGTTCGTCAGCGCATTAGGCAACAACAAAGCAGCGGGCTGGACAACCAGGTCGACGGAGAAACTAGCATCAGGAAGAGGTAAAATTGTTTTATTTCGTTATGAAATTATTATGGTAAAATTGTTTTGTTCTGTTATGAATTTTATTATTCGTTGATAAATTTATATGCGTATGTGCTGGATTTATAAGAAATTACTGAGTTTCTGAAATCAAGTAGAAGTTATTGTTTTGTTTGTGGAATTAATTGATGTTAAATTAATATGGTTATTACAGTTTTCATTTTTTTTTTAGAAGTTACAGAGGTGTACGTGGCCTATAGTGGGTCTGCACGCGTACATACACGACCTGCCTTTGGACAACCCGCGTACATACGCAGGTTGTTGAAGTGTCAGTAGCATGCCTGTGTTGAGAAAATATATTTTAAAGAAGAGGAAGTCATCCTTTTCCCTGTCAGAAGTCACACTTCTCAGGGGTTTTCTTGATCTAGTCCTGGTCTCTGTTATAATAGTCTATAGTCTAGGTTTGACCTCAGTATATCTCTTGCTTATCAAATATTTCTTGTGTTTTCTTTATTAAGGTTTTTAGACAAGTTTGTGAGTCTGTTTTGATCTGCCTGTTTGGTATTTTCAGTGAGTCCCAGTGATCTGGGATGGGCCATAAGTCAATTCTTGGTATTGTCTTGTCATCATTTTTCCCTTTTTCGCTTTAGAATAAAGGAAAATAATCATTTTCAAATTTCTTGTTTTGAAGCATAAAACAATTAAAAAAAATATCATTTCTTTATTTGGTAAAAGTAATTTAGGTTAGTTGTTTTATTTATCAAGGAAAAAGAAATTTTTTCTTAAGTTATTTATTTGAATGCTTAGGAAATGAAGTAGCTCGTAGTCGAACGAAAATCTTGTTTTATGTTTTTCTTTTCAAAGATCTGAGAAAAGTAGTTACAAAAAAGTTTGGTTAAAGAGTTTAAATTGGTAAATCTTTATTTGTGAAGAAGAAGTAGTTTGTTTTCAGTTTCATCTTATTATCTTCTCTTTCGTCTCTTAAAGAACATCACTGGTTTCACTTTCATTCCCTTTGAATTAAGACAATCACTAAAATTAACTCTTAATTAAAAGTTATTAGACTTTGTGTTTTTAGGGTCCATCAATTTAGTCTAGGCTAGAGCCTTGATTTAGGATTGGAGAGGAAACTCTTCAAGGCTACAAAAACAAACATAAGATTTTGTGCTAGGGAGTGCTTGAAATTCCAGTAACCGTGAAAGTTATCCAGGACCCCCCTCTAACACAGGGGCTAAACACAAGGTCGTGTGCGAAAAGGTAGTGAAGATAACCCCTCCATAGCCGGACCAAGAGTAGTGGGGAACGCATATAGAGGGCTTATCTTGGGATTCCGTTGATCGCATTTTCTATGGAGCTTCATGGGTCTTGAATCCATTCGAGGTCCTTAGTTGTCTTTCAGAAAACTTGCTTTCGATACCCTTGATAGGTTTTGAGGTTGATACCCTGCTCATTGCAGTCCACCCGACTGTCGAGTGTACCTGCCTCGTGACTATTCGTGCACTGACAACCTAGTTGCCTTTATCTTAGTGACTTAAACAGGTGACTGTAGGGGTATACCATAGTACCTAGGGCAGAAATCAGGCCACACTTTGCAGAGTATACCCAGAGGGTGCTTCCGTATTCGAGTTGCGCTTGCACCGATAAGTTTCTCTAGTGTTGGCTGGTGTAACTGTTCTTCCAACTAGCTAGTGATATGCTTGTCTTGTCTCATAGGAGATTTTTCTAGTGTGTGTTGGTCTTTAACGTTAATAGAAATCCCTAGTGTTTCATTGATCTTCTCACACCATGGAGGATCAGGAGCTCCACCGATTGCGAAGGCTTCTTGGCCTGTCGCTGGTTAATCTGGAGCCACCCCCACCACCACTAAGATGAATATTAGACCAACAAGGGTCTTTTTAGGCGACCAGGCCATAGAAAAATGAGCCCGACCCATCTCCAAGAGGATAACATTTGATTCCGGAGGAACCAACCATTTCTGACCTCGGAGTGGAAGCTCTTGGTCTGTATAACCCTCTGATCACTAATCTATCAGAGCCCATCATCATACAGGTTAAACCTTACGAGCGTCAGGTAGTTTCACAAGTAGCGATGGAGACAAATGTTGCTACTTCTTCAAGGAATCCTCATATTCCCTATACGGTTGTCACTACAGGGGGTTTTCCACCTCCTAACCAATCGTCGTCGGTCCGGACCACTATGGTCTCGACCGCCTCTACCTCGGGCAATGGTCCAATTCCGTCTGTGGTGGTGATCACTGCTCCTTTCACCCAGAGTGTGACAGGCCCTCCATTCTCATACAGGATGTGTGGCTTCGATACGAACTCTATCCTTTCCTACTCCACTCTACAGAATTTAGTTATAGGGGAAGGGATCTCAAACACTCCTCTGCAAGGATCCATGAGGGGAACTTTATCTCCCTATAACACTTTCCCTTACAGAGGGGGTCATATACCTCCTTTGTCCCCTTTGCTTGGCAATGCTCACCAGCACTCCGTCGGGTGGAACGTAAACTTTAGTTCGTTTGGAGCAGGTAGTCAAGGACTTCGTTCTTATAGCATGTCGGTAGGTTCGACACCATTCTCTTTGTTTGACACATTTGGTAACAATGCATTCTCTTCAGCTGTTGTCTCGGCCAGAGGAAACCCTGATTATGGACAAAAAAATCCTATGCAGGGTATTGTTCCTGCACAACGGGAAAACTCAGGAATGCCTTCCTCACAAGGACTTTGGAATCCATGGTAGGGATCAGTTCCCTCGTCAAGGATTTCGACCGGGGGAAACCCCTTCCATAGCCAATGGGATCCCGAGCAAGGCTCAAGATCTATGCCCGTCGGATCGGCAGGGGGAAACCCTTCCAAAAATCCTTAGAATGCAACGCAAGCCCAACCTTTTATGTCCTATTATGGGAGTCAGCCGATGACGTCTCAAAAAGCACAGAATTCATAAGCTATTCATGGCCATGGTTATTACTAGAACCCTGGCCAACAACCTAACTTTTCCTGACAACTTTCTGCCAGCCAAACTCCAGGCTCCTTTTTCCCTGGTTATA
Source organism: Picea engelmannii (assembly GCA_009831015.1). Taxonomy (NCBI): domain Eukaryota; kingdom Viridiplantae; phylum Streptophyta; class Pinopsida; order Pinales; family Pinaceae; genus Picea; species Picea engelmannii. Next base: position 242,713 of record ML798822.1, read on the forward strand.
ATCAACAACCCAAATTACCGTTTATGACAACTTTACACTTTCCAAACTTGACAAGGTTATTAAACAACCCCATCTGTCACGATCCACGTTGGTCTCCCATGCCAACCAAGTTTTCTTTGGACATTGTAAAGTTCAAAGATAATCCTAATGAAGATCCAAGTGATCATGTGACTACCTTCCATTCATGGTGCTCATCCAACTCTTTGAGAGACGACTTTGTTCAATTGTGTTTGTTTCAATGCACTCTCATCAGAAGTGCTGTGAAATGGTACATCAAGCTCAACCGCTCAAGATAATCTACCTTTGGAGAATTGGCAATGGTTTTCTGAAACCATTTTCAATTACCTATGAGATACGACACTGACACCTAATTGCTGGCCAACTTTGAGCAAACAAAGGCAGACCATATCTCAGATCACATCCGAGAATGGAGACGCTGGAAGAGTTTGATAAAGGTACCAGTCCCACCAACATTCCTGCTTGAGTGGTTCCTTAAGTCTTTGGTACCACAGTTATCTAAATATGTCGCAACGTCGAGGGTCTTTTTAGAAGAAGAAGCGATAATGAGAGCTCAACAACTAGAGTTGATTTACTCTCAGTGTTTACTTTATGAAGTTTTTCCAGATGCACCGTGGTCAATACTTGACAAGGCCAGACAAATATCTGGACCACATGCCGATGGTATTGTTTGTTCAGCACAAATGAAGACTTCTAATCAGTTGTCGAATCAATTACATCAATTGTCAATACAGCAGACAACGACCAACTAGACCACTGGTTCGGTTTCTCCCCCTACTCAAACGTCGGATGTACACAATGTGCAGTCGAAAAACCTGAAGGCCACCCAATATCCTAACAGAAAGAAGAAGCAGTGAAAGAAGGGTAAGGGGGATAAGAAACCTACCAATAATGTTGGTGGGGGAAACACAGGAAAGAATAAGTCGAAGTATCCTTGTAATCTTTGCACGGAAGACCATCCGACGCACCAATGCCCTTGGCTTGCGAAGACCCAGAAGTTATTGGCACAACAACAACCTGCCATGTTAATGAACCCATTTTCACATGGGAAAAATTTAAATCAAGCGCAGAAGGGGGCAGTCAGGGACCCCCTCCGTCTTTGAGTAATCCTTCATCTGTGAATGTGTACATGATGAAAGGTAGCATTGATATAACAACTAGGACACATGACTACGGAATTCCAAACACCTCTGAGAAGGGTAAAGAAGCCAAAAACCCACCTCTTTCTCTCTAGATTGAGAAGACGTTGGGTGAAACAATGAAACACGTCCAAAAAGGTGCATTCAAGAAAGATTCCCACAATCCAAATGCAAGGGTTGCCCAAAAATACTCTGTGGTGGAGGATTTGTCTCAAACCCCTTGTGCAATATCTTCTTTGGAAGTCCTCCAGAGTTGCCCTTCCCAGAGAAAGGCTATGTTAGCTGCCTTAGGATCTACTGAGACTTGTAATCCAGGAACGATCATGCTTTATACAACGAAATTAAAACCTCATCTCCCTTATCACGTGGTGTTTTAGATAGTAGTGGCTTACACCATGAAAACTTTTACTCGGAACATTTTCTGCACGGTGGTTGATGAGGGAGCCTCTACATGCGTGATGTCTTTGGCGTGTTGGAATTCCATTGGCCAACCCATTTTGTCTCCGTCACTTACTCTTCTTACTGCTTTCGATGATCATTCGTTATGACCACATGGAATCATCCCCTCTTTCCCTCTGCAGTTAGGGGGGAAGACCATGTGCATCGAGGTTGAAGTGGTCAATGCGTCTCTCGACTGCAATATCTTGTTAGGAAGGATTTGAACCTATGCTATGCAAGTAGTGGTCGCGACAGTTTTCCGTGTCTTGTTGTTTCCACATGAGGGCCAGATCGTTTCCATTGATCAACTATCCTTCTCCCGTCCTGACCCTTCATCAGGGGTATCCACGGTCTCGATGATTGATAACCCTCAGCCCAACATCATCAATGTAGGGATTGGTTTGTGCCCACCTTTGATGGGCACTTTCGATTACCTGCCTCCGACCGACAATGTCAAACACATATCGACTGTCCCCGACCAACCTAGGGCTGAAATATTTCAAATCTCGTCATTTCGCATGACTTACTTTAACAATCCTTGGACTCTTCCTTCCCCATCATCCATGATGGAAGGGACAGGTCACCATGGCATGGCCATGCCTTTGTCCATGATAGAAGTTGTGTACTCTATAGTCCAACAAGATTTCGTCAACCCTGATCTGACTCCCGCATAGGAGTTAGATCCGGTTCTTGAGCCTATTTGGGCTCAAGGTTCCCTCGCCAATACTAATTCTTTAGACTTAGTATTTCCCTCAAACAAGGTGATTATTGAGGCAATGAATAGTCTAGATAGACCTTGGGATGATCTCCATCATAGATCTTATTTCCTTCCAGAGCTAAGAAGAATTGAAGAAGGTGAATTCACTTTGACTATGACTGGATATAGGGCTTGTCCTAACAATCCTTTGTCTACACACGTTGTTTATGCTGAAGGAAATATGGAAACCATCGCTAAAAAAATACCTATTGATATCTCCAGAACCCCTGGTGTCGTGGATAATGTCTTCGTCAGAGTAGACTGCTCCCCCGAGGAGATTTGAATCTATACGGATAGTTATCCTCCAAGAATTTGACTTAGATTTTGTTTCCGTGAAATCCAAAAAGTCGTTGGTCTTCGCGGAACTCATCTTGAAACTTCCGGTTGAATCAGGTGATTTTATACCCGAGGAGTTGCCTATTAAAGGAGACATGTTTTTTATCACGTCTTCGGACCCCTGGTATGGAGATATACTAGTCTATCTCCAGACTTTGAAGTGCCCCACCTTTTCTTCTCGTGATGAGCATTGTCATATATGCCATCAGGCCAAGAACTATCTCATACTCGAGGACACTCTGTAATGTTGAGGTGTATATTGCATCCTTTGTCGATGTGTCACTCATGAAGAAGAAGAAATCGTGCTTAACGATTCCCACACCAGAGCATGTGGCGGTCATTTGTTTGGGTTGGCAACAACCGAAAATATTCTACAAGACGATTACTTTTGGCCGACATTAATCAAATATTGTGTTGAATCGGTTAAGAAGTGTCACTTGTGTCAGATATTCTCTTAGAAGATGAGGGCACACCCCGCTCCCATGTTTCCCGCCATCACAGTTGGTCGCTTCACCAAGTGAGGGATTGATTATGCTACATGCAACCCCCCTTCAGAAAGGGGGCACCATTATATCATCCTAGCAGTAGACTACTTCATGAAGTGGGTCGAGGCTATGCCAATGTTTCAATATGATGGTGAGACAACAACTCTCTTTTTGTTTAACCAAATAATAGCAAGTTTTGGTGTCCTAAGAGAGATTGTCACTGACCATGGCAGTCACTTTCAGAATAAAATGATGTCTGAGTTAACGTCAAATCTTGGGTTGAGGCAAGAACATTCGTCACCCTACTACCCACAAGCGAATGGTCAAGTGGAAGCTGTGAATAAGTCCCTTAAGACTATTCTATAATGAATGATCAATTCGTCCAAGTCAAATTGGCATTTGATGTTGTACTCGGCATTATGGGCCTACCGAACGTATTTTAATACTGCAACTGGTTTCTCACCTTTTCAACTCGTTTACGGGCTGGAAGCAGTCTTGTGTATAGAGTGCCAGATCCTATGTCTAAAGCTGGCAGTATAGTTATTTCCAGACACTTCACCGCTTGAAGAGCGTTTATTGTATCTCGAGCAGCTCGATGAGCAGCGTCGTGATGCAGCCTTGGCTAACGAGGCTCACAAACAAAAGGTCAAGTGTCAGTATGATAGGTCCGTTTGTCCTCAAATGTTCTCTGAAGGTGACTTTGTCCTGGTCTACGACCAAGATAAGGACTCCCTGGGGGTAGGCAAATTCAAACCCATGTGGTTCGAACCTTTCATCATGAAGGAGGTTCTAAAGAAGGGTTCTTATCGTCTAGTGGACTTTGAGGGAAATGCTTTGGAGGATCCTAGAAGTGGGCTCTACCTCAAGAAGTATTACTCGTAGGTGGGTCTCCTTGGGTGACTTCTTGTACATATGTATAGTTCTTATACATTTTTCTTTTTTAGTTTTTGTCTTTTTGGTTTTATGGACGTGTCATTTTTTATGTCATATTTTTCACTGTGGCAGATGTCAAGTGAATCAGAGGTGTTCGTTGGGTTTGCGGACGGCTCTAGCCGGCACACTTGGAGGCTTTCTTCTATAGTTTGGGTGATTTTCACACTTCAAGGAAAGTTGATATCTTTAGGAGGTATATGTTTAGGTGACTCCACAAACAATTTTTTCGAATATAGAGCAGTCTTAGAGTTTCTTTGTGACACGTTGTCGCATGGTATCTCTCACCTTTGGGTCTACTTAGATGCTCAGCTGGTTGTGTCCCAGTTAAATGGGGTTTACCATGTTTACGATCCTACTCTACACCGACGGTTCCTTAGGGTACGTCTCTTAGAATGAATCTTTGATTACATTATGTATATCCATGTTCCTAGGAGATTGAATCAAATCACATATACTCTAGCTAATCATGTATTAGATTGGCATATTGCACACATGTAAGAAAAATCACACACACGCACATGTAAATACATTTGTAAATGAATGTAATCCATAAGACATAAAAATATGTAAATATGCATATATATATCAAAAACATCAGAGTCCATGGGTGGGCACAAGCACCTCAAAAATATGTCCAGTAAGAGTCATGAGGCTTATTCCTTCAAAAATATACAAAGGGTTCCCTCGACACGTAAGTAGTCTATCCTAGCTAAGGGCAGGGAATGTTGGCCCTGCCATAATGAACAACGACGTTTGTCAAACGCCGAAAGAGATGGACCCAAGTCCGTGGTACCCCAACTACATGAGGTTGCATCGCTGGTGGCAGATCCTCGATCTCTACCATAGGGACTGCGTGAGTGAGCACGATGAGGTTCCGCTCCACCCATCTCAATACTCTCTCAGCCTCTCTGGCTGGAGGCCTCCCTGCTGCTGTTGTTGGTCCGACGACTATGGCTGGTCCTGCCTCTGGTCAAGGACGTCGCTTGGTCCTTGAAAAGTCTGTTGGACGTAGTGGTCCCAAATCTATACATAACAGATACTTAAGTGTCAGATACTCTGGTATACAAAAAAAAATGATATATATATAAATAAATAAAAAATTAAATAACTATGAAAAAAAAACGTACCCATCTCTCCTTGCTCCACTCCGGGAGGTACAGGCATATCAGGATCTCTAGAAAACTTGATCCCGGCATAGGGGTATTCCTCTATATCTGGAATCTGCCGAGACCACCAGTCAAAGAAAGCATCGTTGAAGGCCTCAACGGTCCTCCCTCCCCCCTGTCGCAGAATCAACACCGCCCATATACATAATGCTGGGAGAGAGGCCACGTGCCCTCGTATCGTCTCTTGTGGACTAAGACTGGGTACCCTCTCGAAGAAAAGGAACATAGAATAGTCTTGAACCCAAAGTTTTTGTTCTCCTGTATCTGACACTATGTTAGCTATCTCTTCATTCAATCTAGCATGGTTGTACTCCAGTCGAAAATCCGTGCATTTAAGCACTGCACCACACAATGCATGTGCACCCGAGAGGCCTGATGTAACGTCATGGATCTAGTGATCTGCCCAATGAGTAGCACTATCACTTTCAGGGATAGATTTCTGATCTTGTTTATCGACACCTAAGAACCCACTTTCTCACTACCAACCTCGCAATGGAGTCCAATCAACTCCTCAATGTTGTGAGGCCCGAGGGGAAAGGTACGCAAGTTGACTAGATACCTTCTCCTTGAGAGACCAGTAAGGAAGTAAATATCTTCAGTCGTTGGATTCAATGACTGCCCCTCAAGCATAAATGCCTTAGGGTCAGGATGCCAATAATCTATCAAAGAAGTCATCAACTTGGGTTGTGCCTTCAAGAACGGACACTGGAAGAATTTCAACAACCCACATTGTGCTAATACAACGATAGTAGCAGGGTCTTGTGAGACCAAAAATTCAATGTCTTCATGCTCCCTCTCTCTCCAATGGACATACATCCTGTAAAATGACAAGTTCATGGGGACTTAACTCTTGCTTTTTATTTTTTTCCACATTTTGGAGGGTGTACGCGGGTTGTATTGGGCATAGTCGTGTATGCACACATGCAAATCATTATTTGCATGCAGGCATACACGAGTTGTCCTAAGACAACCTGCATACACATAGGGCCGACCTTTTTAAAGGTCAGCACCCCCCCAAAAAATAAAAGGAAATGCAAAAAGGAAGAATGCAAATGCAGGAGGGGCTACTTTGTACTTACTTGGTCCAAGCGGAAGTTCGTTTCGTCCACTGAAGCTCCCGGAATCAACTCTTTTGGAAAAGGGTTGTTTTTTACTTTTTTGTCAATTTTCAATTTACAATGGTGATAATGAGCTGCCAACTTCTATCTATAGACTTTTTGGCCCCTTTTTGTCATTGTTTGGACCCTTTTATCTTTTTTTCTAGCCTGAAAATCATTTAGTGTGGTCCTTGAGTTTGTTTTTGGATGTTACAATACATTTTACTTTTGGTTCGGTGAACGTTTTTGAGATTTGGGGCACTTTTAAGGTCGTTTGGTGAAAATTATTTTTTCCAACTTTGTGCATTTAAGATAGGATTCCACCTCCACTTGTTGCACCTTGTTGTCTTTTTCGCTTTGCCATAGGATCGATCCCACCGAATTGAGACACAAAACCCTCACTCCTTCTCTAGAAGTGTCGTAATTTAGTGGTAGAGCCTACCTTCATATGGATGCCCTAGGTAGATCCTGGTTGCATTTTGGTGTCCATGCCATCGCTAATGATTTTAGGCTCGTGAGTAATTTTAGTCCTATCTTGATTACGAGTTTGGGCCTTCACATGTCTAATATGTTATCACTCTTGGTTTCACCCTCAAGATTCCCAAAACAACGGGTCTTCTTTTAATCCCTTTTCAGACCCTCTAAACATGAAAAGATTGTCAAACGATCTTGTTTCCCTTCACGCTCACCAAACTAACATTCGAAGGCATGTCTGTCCAGCTGTAGTTTACCCCTTTTTCGGTTCGGATGGTCAAATGTACGAACAAAGGTATACTCTAGGGGCCTTGGTTCTCTAGAAGAGTATTCTCAGGTATAAATTTAACCCTTTTACGGTCCCGAGGGACTAAATTTACCAAAAAGGAACCCCCATGGAGTCCATAGTTAAGCTCTTTTCAGACTCCCTAAAATTGAAAAGATTAGTGAGTGACCTTGTTTTCGGGCCATTACCTAAAGTGAAGGGTTCTAAAGTACAAACCGATCTAACCATCTAAAGTCTCCTACTTTTAACAACTATCCCGACATTACCCCACAATCATACATAAAATACAAAGTATAGGGATCCGGTAGGCATACCTTAAACTCTGCATCTGGTGCTGATCCGTTTGTGTTCAATTGTTTCTTGACTGCAGATCTCCTCCCAAAGCCAACCTACGTTCACCAAAAGACAAACAAGAAACTACAAGCATGCATTCTATATATGGATTAGTGGGTTAGACATGATAACAAAAATTGTAAACAAATAATAAAGATTTAAGATATCATTTGGCGAGACAGAAAAAGTATTTCTTTATATTAATTTCACAAAAGTTGTTTACAATATGAGACCAACAACTTCTCCTTGAACTCGTTCCTAAGCTCCTTTTCACTATGCACCAATTACTTCCATGTATTCTTCTCCTCTCCAGTTCTCTCTAGGGAAATGGCAAGGGTTTACAATGGAGGAAAAAAGAATTCTGGCTCAAACTCACAACGTGGTTGCAAAATATTGGGGCAAAGGGAGAATACTGAAATGGGCAAAATTTCTATGATCTCGTGCTTCTCTTTGGAATGGGACCCCAACACCTTCTTTTTATCGGCCAAAAAGATAGTAACAGTTGGGGTCACTGGCTATGGGTTGTCAAATGGTTAGGTAACGGCCCGAAAACCCGTATCCCTTTGCAATTTTTATTTTTTTCTCTTTTTGTGAGTGTACGAGGGTTGTAATGGTGCAACTAGTGTATGTATGCGGGCTGTAGTGGTGCAGGGCACGTACATCTTCAAGGAAATGGTTTTTTAGAAGAGTTGTGCAATGACGGCTTGGAAAAAATAGTAAGTAAGATGGCATGATCTCAAGTATGCATGTCTGGTGCAATTTAGGGTTATAACAATGTAATTTAACAACATATCCTCTATACTTGAGTGACCATAATTATTTTGTTATAAAGATATATGCAAGAAAAATTATAAATTTTAAATATAAACTAGAGCTATATAATAATAATAATAATAATAATAATAATAATAATAATAATGTCTTCTCTTTATAGTATAAAGATTAAAATGAATAAAAATGGTCAATAGAGAAAAGTGGACATATATGTCACAAATTTGTAACAAATTAAGAAAAGTATTAAAATTAGACATAGTTGAAATATGTCAAATTTTGAGACTTGGGAAAGTTAAACATTAAACATTGAAATGCAAGGGAAAGGTGCTATTCATTGTTCTTTATCGATTTAATATAGCTATAGGTTATAGGTGTTTGAATGTATTTCTTATTATTTAAAAGTAAATGGACAAAATGCATCTGCAAGAAACTTGGAATCCAAAATGATTCGAAAACATTAACATAGTATAAAAAATATTATGTAATTGATTAATCAAAATATGTTCTAATTATATTATGAAAAATATAATATAATTGAAAAACTAGAAGATTGTGGCATATTGAGCACAAGAAATGGCAAAGGGAATACCAAAGTACACTAAAAATTAATACAAAGTACATAGCAAATCGAGGTGTATAAGCTTCTTAATAGGTTTCAAAGATAGTATTTTGCACAACTTGAAAAGACATATGTCAAATCCACCTATAGTTAAATTAAGGAAATGCAATTTTAGAATTTTAGAATACTTAGATTTTCATAAACCCTTATCTAATCCCTTTTACTAATTTCCTAGTGAAAGAAACATTGCAAGAAATATTACAATGGAGGAAGGGAACATGTCGAATTGTTAAGATAGATAATAATTGTTTCCAATCTAACTTGTCATCAAGAAAACCATATGGAAGTTGTTGTTTCAAGAACTCATTATCGAAAGGTAACTGTCATAGCATAGGCATATCTATAAGTAAACGGTGTTCGAATATTTTGAATGCAAAAGGCTAATGATGAATATCTTGAACACCACCATGAAAAATATCGAAATTCAAAGAACAATGGAGTGTAACATGTTATATGTTTATAGCCATATGTTGAGCCTTGTGTATTCAAGTGCCCCGAGAACCAAAGTCAAGAACACCTCCTGTCAAGAACACCTCCTTTTTTGTGACTAGTTAAGAGAGGTAAAATACATTTACTTTTGTGACTAGTTATGTGTAGTGCTTACTATGATAAAAAATAATACAATTGAAAACTATATTATTGAAATAGTTTTAATCCCTTAAAACTTCAATAAGAGCATTCTCAAATAGAATATTCATGTAATGATCAATATGTGCTATAAGATAGTGTGAAAGGTGGTATTTTGCACTCGATGCAAAGATAGAAGATAGATGTGAAATCAACTTAAAAATGAATTTAGGAAATCTAATTTTAGAATGATCACATTCTGATAAAGGTTTTTTCTACTAAAAGAAATATTGTAAGAAACATTCAATTTTAAGAAGAAAATAGAAAGGAATTGAAAATAGTACTAATACATTTCTCCATAATTTAGATGTGAAGATTTTATACATGAGGAATACATTATATCTAAGAATAAATGTAGAAATAATATAATAATTGATCTAAGAATAAACTGACATTTTTCCATGTAAGAAACTTAATATAAATTGAATCACAGATTATTTTTAGCTTCAAATGTAGGGCACAAAAAGAGATTGAATTCATAATCCTACTTTTCAAATATGAACCCAACTATGTGTATTTTTTGAACTATATTTGAAAATCAATAACATAGTATGTTCGATTACAAAGATAAGGAGGATTACACTTGAACTCCCATTGCAATTCCCAAGAGAGAAAGAGATAAAAGTACAAAGTTTGCATGTTATTTTTTTTCAAGTGCATATTTTCCATATTCTTAGAAAATAGTTTTCCTATTGAAAACAAATTTCCCAAAATCAAAATTTTGTATGCCTCACTATAGGATGGGGATGTAAGAATTTCCCACCCATCAAATCCTCATATTGTTTCCATTATTGTTTTTTCATGCTAACCAATTGTCAAATAATGGAAGGGTTGTAGAATAGAATTTCACATTATTGACACATTGTTTGAAGATTTAATATCCTTTCTTATTCATTTCTATTATAAGAGAGGAATAATACATTTCATTTGTCTTATTTGTTGCATAAGTTCTTTTGTGTATATGTGTGTGTGAAGTAGGAATTACATGTATTTTAAATCAATTAGGTAGGTACCAAGTTAAATATAATAATGTATATATTGAGCCTCTTATCGATGAGCTACTACATTTATGGGTTGGCATCACTATGTACGACATCTCTAGACCAAGATGATATTGAAGGAGAAGATGATGCAAATGAGTAGGTAGATGTGCTCGACAAAGAAGTCAAAGAAGTCGAGCCAAAAGTAGATGGTACCACACATTTGGAAATATTTTGAGTTCGGTAATGGGAAAGGGGAGAATGATGGAGAAGGTGCATGCATAAAAATAGTACTACATAGGAAAGAAATGAAGTTCACTACTACTTCCCTCATTCGAGATGCAAAATACATTATTGAATGGTGTGCTTCGGTAATGGGAAACAGAACAAGAACCCGTGAAGACCAATCACACAAGAAAGGACATGTACATAGAAATTTTTGGGAGGTGGTCGATGTAGATCGATCATAGTGTTATGAATGCAAAACAATCAAGGTCAATCATGGATTCCATTTGGTTAGAACATTAGATAATGAAATATTTGAAATATGGACGAGAAAACTCTCTTTCTTATGTGGTCCATGTAGTAGTAATGAATGGGATGATTTTGAATGGACAGACTGGGTGGATGCATGGGATTGTGTATCACTTCCCATTGGTCAATGTATAACTATGGAATTATCCCAATAGGAGGAGGAACAATCAAGTATTTGAAAAGATTTTGATCATGTCTCAGATCTCGTTCTTCCAGGTTTGTTGAATCCTTCTATTAAATTTTGAATATCTAGAATGAATGTTTTATTCTTTGGTCATTTAGTAGAATCAAATTTTTTCACTCGATCTTTTGCAGGAAACATATACGCAGTGGTTTCCCCAAGAGATTAAAAATGGGGCACTAATTATTAGCTAGCATGATGCTTAGAGGAAAATAAGACCCTCATGCGATCAGTAAAAGACTCTTAAGGCATATAATTTACAACAGGGTCGATGGTTATACAAGGAGAATATCTGACACAGGATGAAAGAACATGAAAGAAAGGTGGTTATGTATTTCAAGATTATAAACTAGGTCAAGTTGTATACCAATTTACAAACTTGGTTATTGGTACAAACCTCAAACTATAAACAATTCCAAGTAAGAACTCATTAAAGGTATGATACTTCTTACCTTACTCTAAGCACGATAAGTTAATGGAAATTATCAGTATTAGAAGTGATCCTGATGGTATACTTGAATGACCATATAGGTATGTAAAACGAATAATTTTGGCTTCATTTTGACTAGTGTTAAAACATTTGTAATATTGTTAAAATATACCCTGACTTAAAATATACCTATGCCATGTCTTGCTTTTCCATGCTTTGTCTTGCCTTGCCTTTCCTTTACTTTCCTTTCCCTTCCTTGCCTTCCCATCCCTTCACTTTCCTTGCCTTTCCTTTCCATCGCATCACATGCCTTGCCTTACCTTCACTTTCCTTCACTTTCCATGCCATGCCATTCCATGCTTTTCGTTCACTTTCCATGCCATGCCATGCCATGCCTTGCCTTCACTCTCCATGTCATGCCATGACTTGCATTCACTTTCCTTACCTTGCCTTCACTTTCCTTTTCTTACCTTCACTTTCCATGCCATGCCTTGCCTTGCCTTCACTTGCCATGCCATGCCTTGCCTTTCATTCACTTGCCTTGCATTCACTTTCCATGCCTTACCTTGCCTTTCTTTCACTTTTCATGCCATTCCTTGAATTCACTTTCCATGCCATGCCTTTCCTTCACTTTCTATGCCATTCCATGCCTTGTATTCACTAGCCTTCACTTGTCATGTCATTTCATGCGATGAATTTCCTTCACTTTCCATGCCATGCCATGCCTTTCCTCCACTTGTCATGCCATGCCTTCCCTTCACTTTCCATTCCATGCCTTTCTTTCACTTTCCCTGTCATGTCATGCCATACCTTCACTTTCCTTGCCTTTACTTTACTTTCCATGCCATTCCTTTCCTTCCCTTCACTTTCCTTTCCTTCACTTTCCATGCCATGCCATGACTTTCCTTCACTTGCCTTGCATTCACTTACCCTGCCTTGCCTTACTTTTAATTCACTTTCCATGTCATGCATTTCCTTCACTTTCCATACCATTCCTTGCCTTCACTTGCCATTTCATTCCATGCCTTGCCTTCACTTTCATTCACCTGCCATGCCATGCCTTTCCTTCATTTTCCATGCCATGCCATGACTTGCCTTCACTTTCCTTCACCTGTCATGTCATGCCTTGCCTTCACTTTCCATGCCATGCCATGCCTTTCCTTCACTTTCCTTTTCTTATCACTTTCCATGCCATTCCTTTCCTTCACTTTCCATGCTATGCCATGCCTTTCCTTCACTTTCCATGCCATGCCTTGCGTTCACTTTCCATGCCATGCCTTGCCTTCGCCTTTCATTCCATGCCATGCGTTTCCCTCAATTGTCTTTCCTTTCCTTCACTTTCCATGCCATTCCTTGCCTTTCCTTCACTTTCCTTTCCTTCACTTGCCATGTATTTCATTTCCTTGCTTTCATTTGTCATGCCATGCCTTGCCTTCACTTTCCATGTCATTCCATGCCTTTCCTTCACTTTCCATGGCATGCCATGCCTTTCCTTCACTTTCATTCACTTGCCTTCACTTTCATTTCCTTGCCTTCACTTTCCATGCCTTGCCTTCACTTGTTTTTCCTTCAATTGTATTTCATTTTCGATGCCATGCCATACCTTATCACTTTCCATGCCATTCCATGCCATGCCATGCCTTTCCTTAACTTGCCATGCCATGATTTTTCTTCACTTTCCATGCCATGCATTTCCATTGCATGCCTTTCCTTCACTTTCCTTTCCATGTCTTGCCTAATAAGGTGTTAAATTGTCTAACATATGTAATAAGAACTAAGAAAAACCCTAGTGTCGGAGATACTCCAACAAACAGTTTTCTGATGGACATAATGACAATGAAGCCCCCCCCTTAGCTGAAATCAGGTGTTATGGATCCAATGCAATTGATGGTTCACCCATTCAAGTCCCAATTTGAGTTTTATCGCGATTTGCAACTCGTATTTTCAAGACATTGAGGAACATGTGGCCAATTTGGTTCAAGGGAATAAAATACAAACCAAGCAGAATAATGGAGTTTCGTAAGCTCCCACAAGTATATTTTTCCAAGGCCCATGCAACTACACTACCCAAAAATTCCCGACACAATGTTCTTGAAAATTCACCTCCTCTTTTGAAATTGCACTATGCCTCATTGACCAAAACCATAGTGACAGAGATACTCCAAAACATTATTTTTTGGTGGACAGAATGACAGTAGAAGGCCCCCCTAGTTGAAACCCAGTGCTCTAGATCGAACACAACTGACGATTCTCCCATATGAGTCCCGATTTCCGTTTTATCACGAGTTACAACTCACCTCTTTAAGTCATTCAAGGACATGTGGCCAATATGGTCAGGGGGCATAAAATCCAAACCGAGTAGAATAACAAAGTTTTGTAAGATTCCACAAGTCTGTTTGGCCAAGGCCCACATGAATACACTACCCACAAATTCCCGACACAGTGTTCATGAAAATCGACCTCCTCTTCAGAAATTGCACTATGCCTCATTGACTAAAACCCTGTTTCCAGGGATACTCCAACAAATGAATTTTCGGTGGAGGTAATGATAGAGGAGGGGCCCCCTAGTTTAAACCTAGTGATTCGGATCCAATTCAACTGACGGTTTTCCCATCTGAGTCTCGCTTTAATTTTTATCATGATTTGCAACTCACCTCTTCAAGTCATTCAGGGACATGTGGCCAATTTGGTCCAGGGGAATAAAATTAAAACCGAGTGTCATAATAGAGTTTCATAAGCTCCCACAAGTCTATTTGGACAAGGGCCAGGTGACTACACTACCCAAAAATTCCCGACACAATGTTCTTTAAAATCAACCTCCTCTTTAGAAATTGCACTATGCCTCATTGAGCAAAACATTGGAATTGTCATGCAAGTATTTTTATATAAGAAATATGGGATAACAAGTTGTAGAATTACATGCTTAATGAATCCTTTGATTGTAATTTTTATGTATGAATAATTTGATGGCATGGAAATTGAATGCAAGGAAAAACATGGAAAGTGAAGGCAAGGCATGGAAAGTGAAGGCATGACAAGGCATGACATGGAATGGCATGGAAAGGCATGGTATGGCAAGGCATTGAATGGAAAGGCATGGCATGGTATGGAAAGGCATGACATGGAAAAGTAAATGCATGGAAAGTGAATGCAAGGAAAGGCATGGAATGGAATGGCGTGACATGACATGAAAATGCATGGGATGGCAAGGAATGGTCTAGAAAGGCATGGTATGGACAGACAAGACATGACAAGTGAAGGCAAGGAAAGGCATGGTAAGGCATGGCATGGCAAGGCAGGGCATACCATACCAAAGCAAGGCATACCATACCATAGCATACCAAGGCAAAGCATACCATACCATACCAAACAATACCAAGGCAAGGCAAGACATACCATACCATACCATACCATACCATACCAAGGCACGACATACTATACCATACCATACCATACCATACCATACCAATGCTAATACATACCATACCATACCATACCATACCAATACCAATACCATACCATACCAATGCTAATGCATACCATACCATGCCAATTCATAAAATATCATACCATACAAATGCCAATGTCAATGCATACCATAGCATGCTATACCATTGCCAATGCATACCATACCAAGGAAAGGCATGGAATACCATACCATACCATACCATACCATTCCATTCCATTTACAATGCATACCATACAAGGAAATGGCAAGGAAATGGATACCATACTAATGCATACCATTTCCATTGCCATTTCCAACACATATTATACCATAGCATACAATTGTCAATGCATGCCATACCATTGACATTTCCATTTCCAATGCCAATGCATACCATACCATACAATACCACTTCCAATGCATACCATACAATGGCTAGGAAATGCATACCATACCATACCATACCATTTCCAATGCATACCATACAAGGAAATTGTTGGCATGTTTTCAGACAGAGGTAGAGTATAAGTGTTTGTCATTGATGGCAAAGATCATGACCAACAGCACAATGATGATCGCATGGCAAGATCAGAAGCTAAACCCATTTCAGGTATCAGAAACTAAACTCCATTTCGAAGTTTCAGATACTGGGAGTTGGAGGAATTAAGAGTCAAGACTCTTCATCACAGGAGTCCCAAAGTTGCGAAATGTGAAACGCCGAAATCCCAAAACAGGCACATCAACCAAGAGTTTCACAGACCGGGAAATAACTCCATTTTGGAGTTTTGGATACCGGGAGTTGGAGGAGTCAAGAGTCGGGACTCTTCATCACAGGAGTCCCAAAGTCGCGAAATGTGAAGCGCTGAAATCCCGAAATAGGCACATCAACAAGAGTTTTGCAGACTGAGAAATAAATCCATTTCGGAGTTCCGGGTACCGGGAGTTAGAGTGTCAAAAAAATTCACCATAGGAATGTCGGAATGCCAAAATGCGAAAAAAATATTTTGGTGTAGGTTCTGGGTACCAAGAGTTGGAGTGTCGAAACACTTCACCACAGGAATGCCAAAATGAGAAAAACACTTTTTGGTGTAGGTTCCGGGTACCGGGATTTGGAGTGTCGAAACACTTCACCACAGGAATGCTGAAATGTTGAAATGCTGAAAGGGACTATTGTGAGTCTCGAAGACTCGAAGGGAAAAACGTTGAAATCCCATCAATCATTTGATTAAGAAAAGAAGGGATCAGATTATGAAGTTTTTTGGACCATTGATCTGTCTCCATTTCGGGGATCGTGACTTGGAGAGTCGAGATGCTTCGCAACATGCGAAATCGCAAATTGTCGAAATACGAAATGTGAAAGACATTTTGTTTCTTGTAATCCAATGGTGCAGGTGAATTCGAATATGATCAAAGGGCTAATGTCTCACCTCATAGCTAATTGTTCAGTTATGATTCAGTTAGTAGAACCGAATCATGGTTCTTGGACGGTTGGTGTTTCAGTTGTTGAAGAGTTGTTCTAGGGATTTGAGGGGTAATTGAAGTGGTAGTAGTGTATAAAAGAAACACGCAGTGACTGTGTGTGGTTCGTTGTTCTGACTGAAAATGAGTTGAACTGTAGAAAGGAAAAATTACAGTATGCACAGTGTGAAGAAAGCTCATAAATAAGGAATAGAAGCTGAACAGAGGAGAAAAGGTGAAGAGAGCAGAATGTGCACATATCAAAGAGCATGAGAAGGACAGAGAAAGAATAGATAGAAAGAGATAGCAAGTCAAGCCAAGTATGAACAAAGCAGAAGAATAGAGTAGCAGAGAAGAATTGCAGAACAATGAAGAAGTGGTAAGAATTGATTTATCTGTGTTGTTGGTTATTCAATCATTTATTTATATTTTAGGGTGGTAGGGAGATGCTAGGGAGGACTGTTGTCCTCAGAGGTTCAAGTGGGTTCTTGAACACAGGGATTTGTAGCTTCCATCCGGTTGCAGCCAGAGAAACAAGGGTGGCAGGGTGGTGCAAGGGAGAACAAGTGTTCTCTGTTATATAGGTTGGAGCCTGTGTAACTGGAAGTTGGTGCTTCCATCCAGTTGGTGCTGGAACACTCAGGGATTTGGTGCTTCCTTCTAGTGGGTTCTAGAGAAACCAAAGAGTTGGTGTTCTCAAACAAGTTGGAGCTTGTAAAATAGAGGTAGTAGCCTCACATTGAGTTGGTGCTCAATTATAGATGATGTATAGAACTTAAAAGACTTCCTATCATTTCAAAGAAGAAGAGGTTTTCTCCCTTTATTGGTTTCCTCATGAAAATCTATCTCTGTGTATATCTTATGTGTGACTGATGCTCATTATTTATGTTGTCGATATGTTGTATAATATTGATGATCACTTGAAGAAAGATTAAGAATGTTTTAATAGACTTAAGATTGTTTAAGCACAATAACAACTGATTCACCCCCCCCTCTCAGTTGTCTTAGTAATTTCAACAATTGGTATCAGAGAGGGTTCCTTTTATTTAAAGGTAGATCTGTAAGCTTAAACATGACAAGTCATGAAGGGACTTCAGCCAGTAAGCCACCTCTGTTTGATGGAACAATTTTTTCCTTTTGGAAGGTTAGAATGAGAACATACCTAATGGTCTTAGGTGTTGATGTTTGGGATGTAGTAGAGACTGGATACATAAAGCCTGTTGTGCTAGATGTTATCAGACAAATCGGTAGGTCCGGACACTAACTGATCTCCCTAGATCCACCTAGATCTAGAACAAAACACACCAGAACATGACGCTTTCCTTAAGTTTTAGATATTGAATTTACTAACTAAAGAGGGATGAGTGACATACCGTTTAAATGTCGCTTCCTCTCACCATCACCATCCTAGCTCCGTTCCAATGCTCATACAATGATGAACCTGCAAAAGAACACAACCAACCAAAGTGATAGTAATAGCATAAACTCAATATAAACCTATGTATGTGATCAAGGAATCATACAATAAAACACAACAAGATTTATAGGAAAGAATCATATTACTGTATCATATTAAATATGAAAGAGAGATTACAACCATGGCCTTGATGTCGTAAGGTATCTTCCAACTGTCCTTTGTTCCCCACACACTTTCACTCGAAGAATTCTGAGAGCTCAGATCTGATAATATTCACAATCTATCTTGACAAAGTGGCTCATCTAGCCAAGCTAAAAATCTCCAAAGATCTATCCAATCCAAGATAATCCCAAAAGCTCCAAAGCTAACCAAAGCTCAAAAGCTAACCAAAAGCTAACTTTCTCCATGAGAGCTCCTCTCCTTTCATAAGTTGAAGAGGATAAGGTGAGGAGGTTAGGATGATCCCACTAAATCATGAAAGCGAGTAATATCCAAACCATTCGGATGCCACCTCACCATGGAAGTTTCTCCTTCTAGAAGATTCGAGAAAACGCTTGTTTTTCCCACGTGTAGGCATTCTCGCACCCTACCTATAGAGAAATTTGTGAACCTCTCGGACCCAACTATGGTAAAACCTGCGAGAATCAGGCATTCTCGCACCCTGCCTATATAGCAACCTGTGAACTTCCTTTTTTATGGGGTTTTTACAAAGGAAAATGCAACTTCTTTTCTCAGGAAAAGTTCTTCTCTCTTCTCTCTTCAGGAACTCAGGCCACTGACCCCTCTGAAGGCAACAGATAGGTTTACATCATTAACGATCATAGGGATGATGAAAATAATGTGTAACACTAGCTTCCAAGGATGATTAGTTAGAATTTAGCTTTAATGCTAAGGGAATGAATGCTATCTTGAATGGACTTGCAGACGTCGAGTTTGTAAAGGTGATGCATCTTCAAACTGCCAAAGAAATGTGGGATAAACTTATTAGCAGCTATGAAGGAAATGAGAAAGTAAAAGATGCCAAACTTCAAACATTTAGGTTGAAGTTTGAACAACTAAAGATGAATGAAGATGAAACAGTTAGCAAGTATTTTTTTAAGAGTTGAAGAACTTGTGAATGCCATGAAGGGTCTTGGTGAGAAGTTTGAAGAATCACTCTTGGTTTAGAAGATTTTAAGATCTCTGCTTGATAAATTTAATCCAAAAGTCTCTGCAATAGAAGAACTAAATGATCTTAATACTCTATCCATTGATCAACTTCTAGGAACTTTAACTGCATATGAAATGATAATTAGCAAAGATAAATCCATTACTAGAGAAGCATCGTTTAAAGTAGACAATAATATTGATTCAGAATTAGATGATATTGAGGCAAAATTTGTGAGAAGGTTAAAGAAAGGATCAGGAAAATATCAAGGCAAGTTGTCCTTCAAATGCTTTAACTGTGGTAAAATAGGCCATTTTGCATCTAAGTGTCCCCACAAGAAAAAGGATCAAAAAGACCAGAACTCTGATGATGAAAAGAATTACAAATTTAAGAAATATAGTAAAAAGAAAAGTTTGTGTGCAAACAATGATGACTCCTCAAAAGACGTAGATAGTGATTCATCCTGCGAAGACAAAGTGAATGAATTTATGCTTATGGCTATGGGATATATTGATGATAAACTCATAGGAGGTGAAATGGATGATGAAGAAGCTGTGGTGGATATGGAAGGTGAACTAATCAGTGCCTTGGAAGAAATTGACAGACTCAGATGTAAGAAGAGAAAACAAAAACGATTGTTGATGCAGTTTAAAATGAATGATGAAAAACCTGATGAAGACTTTGCTCTACTAAAAGTGGAGTTAGAAGAGACAAAGAAAATAGAAGACATTCTGAAACAATAGTTATCAAAGAAGAAAGCAAGGTGTGAAGCCTTAGAAGAAGAGATAGTAAAAACGAAAAAAGAAATGGAGAATTTTAAGGGATTGTATCACCAAAATCTTCCAAGTATTAAAGCCTCAGAAGGATTAACCTCCATTCTAAATTAGAAAAGAAACCCAAAGTTGAAAGATGGATTGGGGTATGAAGAAGGATCAAGTAGTGATCATCCAAGTAATACAAAACCTATCAAGTTTGTCAAATCCTCAAACATTGACAACAGTCACTCTACAGAAACAAAGAAAGAAAATCAGCCACTGAGAAGGAATGAAAGAAAAAGTACCAGAACCGAATCTATAGATCAGAGAGATTATCGGCATGAAAGAAATCAACCTCCTCAAAGAAGACAAACTTTTTCAAGGTACAAAGGTTTTTTCTATGGTTATTGTTTTTTCTGCTCTAATTTTGGTCACAAAGCTATAAATTGTTCTTTAATATTTAGATATGAACAATCAAGATATTCAACGAATAACTATCTTCCACAACAAAGATCAAGATAACCAAGCAACAAACAACCTCAGACTATAAATCATGCGATGGATGGGAAAAGGACGCAGGTTAAACATAACAATAGTTATGAGTATTACAATCGCTATGATCTTATATTTAGTGAACCAGAATGTTACATCTGTCATAACTATGGACATAAAGCTACAGATTCTCACTTAAGGAATTACAAGCCAAATTTGATCCCCACTACTGAAAATGTCAAGGTTTAGAAGAAGAAAGCATATGACAATTGTGGACTAGTGTTATCAGCCCAAAGACAAAAGAATCCCTGGTATATTGACAGTGGATGTTCCAAACATATGACTGGAGACAAAAGTAAGTTTCTAACTCTAAGTGAAAGCAAATCAGGGAATGTAACTTTTGGAAATGATGCACCAGGAAAAATAAAAGGTAAAGGAATGGTAAGTTTGAGTAATGGCAAAGGGAAAGCTCAATATGTGTTGTTTGTAGAAGGTTTGAAACATAATCTTATTAGTTTCAGTCAAGTCGGTGACCGAGGATGTGAAGTCGTTTTTACCTCTAAAGACTATAGAATAAAATCTGTGAATTCAGGATAGCTAGTTGCAAAAGCGATAAGAACATAAAACAATGTCTATGTGTTAAAAGAAGAAAAAGAAGAATGTCACTTAAGAAAGTATGATGAAAGTTGGATGTGGCATAGGAGACTTGGACACCTATTTTGATCATATAATCAAGCTCAGAAATAATGGGGCAGTAAAAGATCTTCCAAAGATATCAAAGCCACACGACTCTGTTTGTAAACCCTGCGAGATAGGAAAGCTTACTTGCACTCAGTTCAAATCTAAAAAATTTCCTTCAACAAAAAAAACTCTCCAGTTAGTACATATGGATTTATGTGGACCATCAAGGAAAGAAAGTACAAGGAAAGAAAATTATTTTATGTTGATTATTGATGATTATTCTAGACTAACATGGGTTGACTTTTTGAAGGAAAAATCTGAAGCATTTGAAAAATTCAAAGTGTTTAAGGCTCTGACTGAGAATCAAATAGGAAAAAGATTAAAGGAAGTAAGGTCTGATAGAGGAGGAGAGTTTAGTTCATGGAACTTCAAAGAGTTCTGTGATAAACATGGAATCAAAAGAGAGTACACAGTTCCAAGGACTCCATGGAAAAATGGAGTTGTTGAGAGGCAGAATAGATCAGTACAACAAATGGAAAGATCAATGATGAATGAAAGGAACATACCTCAGACATATTGGGTAGAAGCAATTCATACAACCGTTCATATCCTTAACAAAGCTCATCTCAGGCCACACAGTAACAAGACTCCTTATGAACTATGGTTTGGAAGACCTTCTTCAATCAATCATTTTAAAGTCTTTGGGAGTAAATGCTATATGAAGAACAATGATGAAAATATTGGCAAATATGATGATAGGGTTGATGAAGGTATCTTCTTGGGTTATGATACAAACAGTAAAGGGTACATATGTTATGATAAGAGACTGCATAAACTGGTTGATTGTATAGACATAAAAGTTGATGAAGAAATCTCGGTCAGAAATGTAAGCAGTGTTGAACCAAGCACAAAAGATATAGTTGAAGATGAAGATGAACAGGTCCAAGGATCAGAAAGGGAAGAATTTGAATCAGATGAAGATACAAATACTCAGGATGACACAAATCAGTAGAAAGAAGCAAAATCACCTCTTAGAATTGTTAGAAAGAAACATCATGAAAATCAGATAATTTAAGATATAAATAAAGGAGTTCATACAAGAAGGAAAATGATTAAAGACTCAGAACAATCTCACGTTGCCTTTTTATCTATGACTGAACCTAAAAATTTTTATGAAGCCAGCCAGCATGATGATTGGATTAGAGAAATGAATGAAGAGCTTGATCATATTGAGAAGAACAATACTTGGGAGCTTGTCCCTAGACCTGAAGATAAGAATGCAATAGGTTCCAAATGGGTGTTCAAAAATAAAATGAATGAAAAAGGACAAGTTGCTAGAAATAAAGCCAGATTAGTCTGTAAAGGGTATGCACAAGTTGAAGGTTAGGACTTTGATGAAACGTTTGCACCAGTGGAAATATTGGAGGCCATTAGAATGTTCCTTGCATATTCATGCCATAAGAACTTTAAAGTGTATTAGATGGATGTTAAGTTAGCTTTTCTTAATGGAGATCTAGAGGAAGAAGTATATATGGAGAAACCTGAAAGATTCTCATTGACAGATAATCCTAATTATGTTTGCAAGCTGAAGAAGGCCTTATATGGACTGAAACAAGCACCACAAGCTTGGTATTATAGATTGGACAAATTTTTACAAGACAAAGGGTTCAAGAAAGGTACTATTGACAACAATCTCTACATTAAGTCTGATGGTGATAATTTACTAGTTGTTTTGGTTTATGTAGATGATATTATTTTTTGTTGTACTAATGAATCATATGTCAAATGGTTTTCTAACTCTATGCAAATAGAGTTTGAGATGTCCTTGATAGGAGAACTGTCATATTTTCTTGGCTTACAAGTAAAACAAAGTTTTGCAAGAATTTTTATATCTCAAGAAAAATATTTGAAAGAGATGTTGAAGAAATTTCAGATGGAGGATTCCTCTCTTGTTAGTACACCTATGGTGGTTGGTTGTAAGCTCAGTAAAGATGATATGTCACTCGATGTTGATCAAAGGACACATCGATCAATGATAGGCAGTCTTCTGTACATCACAACATCCCGTCCTGATATAATGCAAGTTGTTGGAATGGTAGGTCGTTATCAGTCAGCTCCTAAACAAAGTCACTTGGTAGTTGTCAAAAGGATATTCAAATACTTGAAGGAAACAATGATTTATGGTCTGTGGTATCCAAGAAATCATAATTTTCAGTTAATTTCTTATTTAGATGCAGATTGGGAAAATTGTGTGGATGAGAGAAAGAGCACCAGTGGAGGTGCATTCTTCCTGGGTGACTCGTTGGTAGAATGGCTTATTAAAAAGAAAGGATCTATTTCCTTATCAAGTACAGAAGCAGAGTACATTGTTGTTGCTACTTGCTACACTCATTTTTTATGGATGATACAAACTCTTGCAGATTTGAAGGTAACTTACACTGATCCCATTCCACTTCACTGTGATAACACCACTGCCATTAGTCTCTCTAAGAATCCTGTACTTCATTCAAAATATAAGCACATACCAATAAAATACCATTTTCTCAGAGAACAAGTTACAAACAGAATTGTTCAGGTGAATTATATTCCTACCACAAAACAGATAACTGATATATTTACTAAGCCATTAGCAGCGACCTCTTTTGGATATCTTCGTCAAAAGTTGGGGGTTATAACTTCTTTTGTCTAATCTGTTCACCTGGTCAGGGGGAGTACTTATTGAATATCTGTTGTATTTCTAAGTTGCTCATAGTTGACAGGGGGAGTATGTACTGCAACAACTCAAGGGGGGCATGTTTTTTCTTTGACATTGATGTCAAAGGGGGAGAAAGTGTGGTAATTTCAAAGATGCTACAGTGGTATAATTGGATGTTCTTCAAGGGGTTTCCATCAATGCCAATGGGGGAGATTGTTGGCATGTTTTCAGACAGAGGTAGAGTATGTGTGTTTTTCATTGATGGCAAAGATCAAGACCAACAGCATAATGATGATCGCATGGCAAGATCAGAAGCTAAACCAATTTCGGGTATCAGAAACTAAAATCCGTTTCAGAGTTTCATATACTGGGAGTTGGAGGAGTCAAGAGTCGAGACTCTTCATCACATGAGTCCCGAAGTCGCGAAATGAGAAACGATGAAATCCCAAAACAGGCACATAAACAAAGAGTTTCACAGACCGGGAAATAACTCCATTTCGGATTTTTGGATACCAGGAGTTGGAGGAGTCAAGAGTTGAGACTCTTCATCACAAGAGTCCTGAAGTCGCAAAATGTGAAACGACAAAATCGCGAAACAGGCACATCAACAACAGTTTTGCAGACTGGGAAATAACTCCATTTCAGAGTTCTGGGTACCGGTAGTTGGAGTGTCGAAACACTTCACCATAGGAAGGCCAAAATTTCGAAATGCCGAAATGTGAAAAAAAAAAAAATTGTGTAGGTTCTGGGTACTGGGAGTTGGAGTGTCGAAACAATTCACCACAGGAATGCTGAAATGCCAAAATGTCGAAATGCGAAAAACACTTTTTGGTGTAGGTTCCAGGTACCAGGAGTTGGAGTGTTGAAACACTTCACCGTAGGAATTTCGAAATGTCGAAATGTCGAAAGGGACTATTGTGAGTCTCGAAGATTCGAAGGGAAAAACGTCGAAATCCTATCAGTCATTTGATTAAGAAAAGAAGGGATTAGATTATAAAGTTTTGTGGACCATTGATCTGGCTCCATTTTGGGGATCATGACTTGGAGAGTTGAGATACTTCGCAACAAGAATTCGCGACATGCGAAATCGCAAATTGCCAAAATACGAAATGCAAAAGAAATTTTGTTTCTTGTAATCCAACGGTGCAGGTGAATTCGAATATGATCGGAGGGCTATTGTCTCACCTCACAACTAGTTGTTCAGTTACGATTCAGTTAGAAGAACGGAATCATGGTTCTTGGATGGTTGGCGTTTCAATTGTTGAAGCGTTTTTCTAGGGATTTGAGGGGTAACTGAAGTGGTAGTAGTGTATAAAAGAAACATTCAGTGACTGTATGTGGTTGGTTGTTCTGACTGAAAAATGAGTTGAACTGTAGAAAGGAAAAATTACAGTATGCGCAGTGTGAAGAAAACTTAGAGATAAGAAACAGAAGCTGAACAGAGGAGAAAAGGTGAAGAGAGAAGAATGTGCACATTTCAAAGAGCATGAGAAGGACAGAGAAAGAACAGATAGAAAGAGACAGCAAGTCAAGCCAAGTATGAACAAAGTAGAAGAATAGAGTAGCAGAGAAGAATTGCAGAACAGTGAAGAAGTGGTAAGAATTGATTTATCTGTGTTGTTGGTTATTCAATCATTTATTTATATTTCAGGGTTGTAGGGAGGTGCTAGGGAGGATTGTTTTCCTCAGAGGTTCAAGTGGGTGCTTGAACATAGGGATTTGTAGCTTCCATCTGGTTCCAGCCAGAGAAACCAGGGTGGCAGGGTGGTGCAAAGGAGAACACGTGTTCTCTGTTATACAGGTTGGAGCCTGTGCTTCCATCCAGTTGGTGCTTCCATCCAGTTGGTGCTTCCTTCTAGTGGGTGCTAGAGAAACCAGAGAGTTGGTGCTCTCAAACAAGTTGGAGCTTGTGAAATAGAGGTAGTAGCCTCACATTGAGTTGGTGTTCAATTATAGATGATGTACAGAACTTAAAAGACTGCCTATCATTTCGAAGAAGAAGAGGTTTTCTCCCTTTATGGGTTTCCTTGTGAAAATCTGTCTCTGTGTATATCTTATGTGTGACTGATGCTCATTATTTATGTTTTCCATATGTTGTATAATATTTATGATCACTTGAAGAAAGATTAAGAATGTTTGAATAGACTTAAGATTGTTTAAGCACAATAAAAACTAATTCACCCCCCCATCTTAGTTGTCTTAGTAATTTCAACAGAAATGGCAAGGCAATGAATGCCATAGCAATGCATAACATTTCCATTTCCATGTCCATTGCTAATGCATACCATACAAGGCAATGGAAAGGCAATGCATACCATTTCCATTTCCATTGCCAATGCATACCATACCATAATATACCATTTCCACTGTCATTTTCAATGCCAATGCATACCATACCATAGCATACCATTGTGAATGCATACCATACAAGGAAATGGAAAGGAAATGCATACCATTGACATTGCCAATGCATAACATTTCCATTTCCATTTCCATTTCCAATGCATAACATACCATTCCCAATGCATACCATACCATTTCCATTGCCATGGCCAATGCCAATGCATACCATACCATACCATTTCCAATGCGTACCATTTCGATTTCCAATGCATACCATACCATATCATACCATACCATTTCCAATGCATACCATTTCCATTGCCAATGCATACCATACCATACCATTTCCAATGCATACCATACAAGCAAATGGCAAGGAAATGCATACCATTTCCATTGCCAATGCATACCATACAAGGAAATGACAAGGAAATTCATACCATTGTCATTGCCAATGCATACCATTTCCATTTTTCCAATGCATACCATTGTCACAGAATACCATTTCCAATGCATACCTTACCATTACCAGTTCCAATGCATACCATACCATTTCCATTTCCAACACCGATGCCAATGCATACCATACCATAGAATAACATACGATACAATTGCTAATGCATATCATAGAAGGAAATGGAAAGGAAATGCATACCATTGTCATTTCCATTTACAATTCACACCATACCATCGGATACCATTTCCAATGCATATCATACCATTGCAAATGCATACCATACCATTGTCATTTCCATTTGCAATGCCAATGCACACCATACCATACCATACAATACTATACCATACCATTTCCAATGCATACCATAAAAGGCAATGGAAAGGAAATGTATACCATATGAATGCATACCATGATCCAGGTAGATATCGGTGGCCAACCACCTTTTCCAACTGGCTCAAAACAATTTTCTGGCAATTTTGGTAATTTACTATTTTTAGTAGTTTTTAACTTCCGGGGCCATTTTGAGGGCCTAAATGAAGGTTTTTCGAGATCTAGGTTCTCAATTATATCCAAAGGCTCTAATTTATCCCCCTAATTGAATCTCCTTCATGATACCTTCCCAACGAGCTATCATGCACCTAAAACGGAGATCATATGAAAAAGTTACAACCCGGGGAAGTTGATGTACTAACTTACCCAAATGAGGCCCACATGACCTTTGGAACTTCATTGCATAGGGTTAGGTTTTTGGATGTCTAGGGTTTTTGACATTACTGTTTATTGTAAGAAGGCCTTCAGAGCCTCATTGTAACCATCTTCTTGCAAATCAGTGCGACTGACACATCTCTTCTCAGAGATAAGCCGCCACCATTCCAACAAGCTTGTTTTTTGTTGCATTTTACAGTTTCAGATTATTTCCTTATTGAATAGAGAACCAATTTTACTGTATCTCTGTTATTTTTTTCTAAGATCCTGTTAATAATCTGTATTCATTTTCATTATGCTTATAAAATCTGGATCAGTGGTATCAAAGCGGTCCGCTCCTTGTCATCTTAATGCACGTCCCGAATGAGGTCAGAGTACAAAGAGTTGGCTCTCGAGCTTGTTTCTCTTGAGGAAAAAATCTCTCGCACGCCCAAGAGACATCTCATGGTAGGATAAAATAAATATGATGAGATAGGAGATCCTTTCAAAATGTTTCTTGATAAAGCCTTCACGCAATAGAGGAACGAGATGATGGATAGTTTCGCGCAAATCCTTCGACAACAACCAACAAGAGACGCATCTTCTTCGAGCGGAGGCCCCGACCCCTTCAAGGTAAAAATAAACTTCAATATTCCTATATTTGAAGGTAATATAGAAGCAGATGTTGTATACAAGTGGTTGAATCTACTATAAAGGGTATTTTTCTATCCATAACTTTTCAAATAGAGAAAATATTACTTCTGTGCTCCTCAAAGTTGTTCCCCATGTCAAAGATTGGTGGGAAACTTTCCGTGAGCAAAAGGAAATAGAGGAACCCTCATTATTTACAGTCACGACCACTTTGGAATCCTTCAGGGATGCTATTAAGGAACAATACTACCCTGTTGGAAGTTATGACGACTTGTATACCAAATGGACCACACTGCGGCAAGAAACATAGCAAGAAGTGCGAGATTTCACAAATATATTCCATACCTTACACACCAAGGTGGGTATCAAATATTTAGAGCGACATCTGGTGCTCAAGTATTGTGGTGCTCTGCATAGATACATCCATACTGAAATGTAATTTCTGGACATCTCATCGTTGAGTGCAACCTACCGATATGTCGTCAAAATCGAGCAAAATATCAAACAAAAGACCCAACAATTTGGGTCTGGGAACCCCTCACAGCAAAATCCAGGAAAGGGCGGCCCCAACCCACATAACAAAGGACAGAGAAAATATGGACATTATCAGGACAACCTGTCCAAGCCGCAAGCAAAGAAGGACACCAAAAACACAAATAAAGATACCGGGAAGTGGTGTGACTTCCATAAGATCCCTTGGCATAAGACTATTGATTGTCACTCAACGAAGTCATTGGTGGCTGAAGTCAAAGCCTCTGAATCATATACGGGTTCTAACTATGAGTCAGAACCAAAAAGAGGAAGAAGGATCATTGACGTGGAACCCAGTGCCACCGTTGCTACCACCAAGCTCCAACCTTGTGAACCAGACAAGACAAAAGAAGGAGAGTTCCTCTTCCATTCACAGATGTAGGTAAAAGGCACCCCACTACACTTCATCATTGATAGAGGTAGCCATAAGAACCTCATCTCAGTAGAGGTCTTCAAGTAGTTGGCCCTGCCAACAACACCGCACACACAACCCTACACCATTGGATGGATTCTCCAAGGAATATATCTCCATGTCAGCCAACAGTTTCGAATGTCATACGAAATCAAACCCTTCAAAGAAAAGGTATTGAGTGATGTTTCTCCTCTCGAAGTTTGTGATGTTCTTTTGGTCCAACCTTATTTATGGAAATGTCATGTTGTATATGAGTATAGGCCTCGTAGTTTTATTATTACTTTGAACAGGAAATCATATAGGATACCCAAGGTAGTCCCATCTAGTTCTATTTCCTTGATCTCTGCTAGGAAATGTAGGAAGGTCATCTCTCGGATGGGGAAGTTTGTCTTCTTCATGATTCTCTCTCAGAATGATCGAAAGATCAAAACCACATCCAAGGTCTCTGCGGCCGACCTCTCCACACAACAGAAGCAGGTAGCTAAGGTTGTGGAAGAATACCCATATATCTTCTCCTCACCTACCGGGGTACCTTTTCACTGCCATGTCAAGAACCCCATCAATCTGACCCCCCATGCACCTCTTCCCAATGGGATATTCTATCTCCACTCTCTGTTAGAGAATGAGGAGATCAAGCAACAGATCCAAGAACTGCTCCACAAGGGGAACTTCCATCCCATCTCATCACCTTGCAGGAGCCCAATCATGCTGGTACAGAAGAAATGTGGAACCTAGCGAATTTGCATTAATTACCAGGCTCTGAATAAAATCACAGTCAGAAACTGGTACCCGATTCTCCCAATCGACGACCTCCTTGATCAACTCATGGGGGCCAAATAATTTATTAATATTGATCTTAAGTCTGGCTACCACTAGGTCCCAATATAACAAACAGATGTATGGAAGACCACCTTCAAGTCAAAGGAAGGCCTTTTTGAATGGTTGGTCATGCCCATTCATTTGACAAATGCTCCAACCACTTTCATGAGGATGATGGATGAGATTCTGCGCCCATTCACCAATACTTTTGTAGTGGTGTATCTGGATGACATTCTCATTTACAACAAGACTTGGGATAAACACTTGCAACATATTAAGTAGGTTATACAGACCCTGTGGGAGCATAATCTATACGCCAACTTGGAAAAATGCTCCTTCGGCATGGATAGGGTCCATTACTTGGGCTACATTGTTGATCATCATGGCGTACATGTGGATCCAACCAAGGTCCAAGTCATCCATGAATGACCAGCCCCAACAACACTCACTGAGATTCAAAGCTTCTTGGGCCTTGCCAATTCTACTACAGGTTCATGTTGGGATTCTCCCATATTGCATGGGCCCTCATCCAAATAACCAGGTGTCGTGGTAAGGAGAAATTTGGGTGGGTCCAGTCCCAACAACAAGCGTTCGATCATTTGAAGAAATGCTTGTGCTAAGCCTCAGTAATTTCACTACCATACCTACAAAAACCCTTTGAGATCAAGATAGATGCTTCAGAATATGTTGTGGGTGTTGTTCTCACTCAGCACGACCACCCCGTGGCCTATCATAGTGCGACACTATCAGATGTTGTCTGTAAGTACCCTTCTTACGACAAATAAATGTACTCCATTGTGCAATCTTATAGACAGTGGAGACATTACATTCTTGGGAAGGATATAGTCATACATAATTATCATAAGCCACTGCAGTTCATGCAGACACAAGGAAAATTGCAAAATGACCACCATCAAAAGTGTTCCACATACTTGCAGAAATTCCACCTCAACATCAAGTATAAAATAGGAAGCACCAACCGTGTCACTGATTGCCTTAGCAGACCACCAGTCGTGACACTTACCACGGTGTTAGAATCTTATGGCCATGAGACCTCTGGATGGCCCCAACTCTATGAGACAGATATGGACTTTGCCACCCCCTACCAAATGTTGGGTGTAGACATAGTTGTCGATAATTTCCATCTTTAGGATGGGTTGTTGTGTCTTCTGGGCCATATTTGTGTTCCATCATGTGAGAAAGTGAAGATGATCTAGGAAGCCCACTACAGTTGGGTGGAAGGACACTTTGGTGTTGAAAAGACAGTGACAATGCTACAAAAACACTTCTACTGGTCGAAACTTCGATAGGAGGTCAACAAGTATATTAGGTCCTGCACTGCCTATGTTAATTCCAAACCGACAAATAAGAAATAGGTCTTGTACACCCCTCTTCCTACTCTTGATAGGCCATGGGAATCCATCTCAATGGACTACCTGTTAGGCCTCCTGTCCACCAAGTAGGGAAATGACTGTGCTTTTGTGGTTGTTGATCACTTTTCTAAGATGGCAATTATGGTTTCCTGGAAGAAGAGAATCACAACATAGGCCATTTCCAAGATCTTTTTTGAATGAGTCTGGGTACATTTTGGAATCCCACAAATCATTGTCTCAGATCAGGATAGTCGATTTCTTAGGACATTCTGGTCGAGCCTTTGGTCACTGCTAGACACCAAGCTCACCAAATCCACGACCTTCCACCTTGAGACAGATGGCCAAACTGAGGTCGTAAATTGAATGGTTGTGCATATCCTTCACATGTATAATTACTAGCACCCTAGAACATGGGATGAGAATCTTCACTATGTCCATCATAGCTACAACCAAGCCCTGCATAGCTCAATTGGCCATAGCCCCTTTCATGTGGGGTTAGGATTCCAACCAGTGGGTCCCATAGATTTTGCACTTCACTTTGAAGTCACCTCGACCGACTCATCTCCTGCTCCAAATGAAGCTGACAAAGCCACCCAGTTCATTGAGTGGATATAACACATCCTCTAATAGTTCAGGATATCCTACAAAAGTCCAATGACAAGTACAAGAAGTGCCATGATCAACAACGAGTGCCACATAAGTTTTAGGTGGGCGACAAAGTTTGGTTGCACTTGCAGAAAGAACGCCTTACATGACCCCATTGGAAGATTTTCCCACTCCGTTATGGACCATACACCATCACCAAGGCCTTGGGGGATAATTATTTTGAGCTCAACATTCCTCCTTTATTGGCCCACACCTAGTGTTCAACGTGGATCTCCTTCGCCCTTATTTCCCACCATTATTGGACACCTCAGACATAGCAGAAAAACTGACACCAATAGAGCTCAACCTGACTGCATACAACATGCATCCAATGATCATATTGTGGATACACATATCAAGGGCACTCGACAACAAATGATCTAGCTTTATCGAGTCATCAAAGCAGGGCAACTCCTGCACCAAGGAAAGTGGCTCAACCGACGCCAAATTCAATAGAAATTTCCTCATATGATTAGGGAACTCAATGAAATGGAGACCACTTCTTCCTAAGGATGGAGGATTGATCTAGGTCAATATTGGTGGCCACCCATTTTTTTAAACTCGCTCAAAATAGTTTTCTGGCAATTTTGGTAATTTACTATTTTTAGTAGTTTTTAACTGCTAGGGCCATTTTGAGGGCCTAAATGAAGGTTTTTTTGGATATATCTCAATAATATCCTAAGGCTTTGATTTATCCCCTTAAATGAATCTCCTCGACGATACCTTTCCAACGAGCTATCTTGCGCCTAAAACGGAGATCCTATGCAAAAGTTACGACCCCGAGAAGTTGATGTACTAACTTACCCAAACGGGTCCCACATGACTTTTGGCGCTTCATCTCCTAGGGTTAGGTTTTTGGATGTCTAGGGTTTTTGACATTCTTTTTCATTGTAAAAATGCCTTCAGAGCCTCATTTTAACCATCTTCTTGGGAATGAGTGCAGCCGTCACATCTCTTCTCAGAGATAAGCCGCCACCATTCCAGCAAGTTTGTTTTCCACTAAATTTTACAGTTTTGGCTTATTTCCTTATTGAATAGAAAACTTGTTTTACTGTATCTCTATTATTTTGTGCTAAGCACCTATTAATAATCTGTAGTCATTTCGTTATGCTCATAAAATCTGTATCATACCATTGTCATTTCCAATGCATACCATTGTCATTGCATACCATACCATACCATTTCCATTGCATACCATACAATGAAATGGAAAGGTAATGCATACCATTTCCATTGTCATTGCCAATGCATACCATACTATAGCATACCATTTCCAATGCATATCATACCAATCTCATAGCATACCATTGCCAATGCATACCATACCATTGTCATTTCCATTTCCAATGCCAATGCATACCATACCATACCATACCATTTTCATTTCCATTTCCAATGCCAATGCATACCATACCATACCATACCATTACCAATACATACCATACAATGGAAAGGAAATGAATACCATACCAATTCATACCATTGCCATTGCATACCATACCATACCATAGCATTGCCAATGCAAAGAATACAAGGAAATGGGAAGGCAATGCAAAACATACCATAGCATACCATTTCCAATGCATACCATACCATTTCCATAACATACCATTTCCAATGCATACCATACCATTGTCATTGCCATTGCCAATGCCAATGCATACCATACCATTGTTATTGCCATTTCCAATGACAATGCATACCATACCATACCATTGCCAATGCATACCATTTCCATTTCCAATTCATACCATACCATTTCTAATGCATACCATACAAGGAAATGACAAGGAAATGCATACGATACCAATGCATACCATTTCCATTGCCATTGCCAATGCATACCATACCATTTCCATTTCCATTGCCAATGCCAATGCATACCATACCATACCATTATCAATTCATACCATACAATTGAAAGTAAATGCATACTATTGCCAATGCATACCATTTCTAGTGACAATGCATACCATACCATATCATTGTCAATGCTTACCATACAAGGCAATGGAAAGGAAATACATACCATTGTCTTTGCCAATGCATACCATTTCCCTTGCCAATGCATACCATTTCCCTTGCCAATGCATACAATTTCCATAACATACCATTGCCTATTCATACCACATCATTTCCATTGTCAAATCCAATGCCAATGCATACCATAACATACCATGCCATACCATACCATAATATACCATACCATACCATACCATTCCCAATGCATACCATACAAGGAAATGCATACCATACCAATGCATATCATTGCCATTGCCAATTCATACCATTGTCATTTCCAATGCATGTCATTGCCATAGCATACCATTTCCAATGCATACCATACCATTTTCATTTCCATTTCCAATGTCAATGCATACCATACCATACCATACTAGACCATTACCTTTGCCAATGCATATTATTTCCATACCATACCATTTCCAATGCATACCATACCATTGCCATTTCCATTTCCAATGCCAATGCATACATTACCATACCATTTCCAATGCATCCCATACAAGCCAATGGAAAGGAAATGCATACCATACCAATGCATATCATTTCCATTGCCAATGCATATCATACAAGGCAATGGCAAGGCAATGCATACCATTTCCATTTCCATTTCCAACACATACCATACAATAGCACACCATTTCCAATGCATACCATATCATTTCCATAGCATACCATTTCCAATGCATACCATACCATTTCCATTTCCATTTTCAGTGCCAATGAATACCATACGATACCATACGATACCATTGCCAATGCATACCATACAATGGCAAGACAATGCATACAATTTCCAATCATACCATACCATACCATTTCCAATGCATACCATACAAGGAAATGGAAAGAAAATTCATACCATACCAATGCATACCATTTCCGTTGCCATTGCCAATGCATGCCATACCATAACATACCATTGCCAATGCATACCATACCATACCATTTCTTGATTCCTTGAATATTCTAGGGATTTTATGTGTCATCTTGCATTTCAGAAAGCATTTATTATCTAAACCCTAGTTTATGATTGCATTTTCAACCCCCTTTCATTTAATGATTACTTGTGTTAAGGGTTGTTATATTTATCCTTTTGTAACTTAGTTAATATCATTTATTAGCTTGGCTAGGCATGACAATTTTATGGCATGAAAATGGAAAGTTATATTTATTGTTATATAGGTTAAAATGGTAAACTACATGACAAGGCGTGGGAAGCTACATGACAATGGCATGGCATGGCATGGCTTGTAAATGCATAGAAATGACATGGAAATAGAATGGAATGGAAATGGAATGCCATAGCATGTATCGAAAAGGAATAACATTGGCATGGAAATTCCATGATATGGAAAGGCATGGAAATGGCATGGCAATGGCATGGCATGGCTTGGCAAGGCATGGAAATGTAATGGAAAATGGCATGGCATGGAAAGGTTTGAAAATGACGTGAGAATGGAAATGTGTAAGACCTTTACTAAGGCTTCAAAGTTAAATAGTAAATTTTAATCTAAATTACTTTTCTTTTCTTGAACATGACATCTAATTTCTATTTATGTTTTCATTATAACTATTTATGTTTGCGTTATAACAAATCTATCAAATTTATGTTGAAGTAATAGCAAATTTAATCAGTTTAAATATCAAATTCACAAATTATACAGTCCAAAATAGTCACAAACAGATTACACAACATAACTTTAATTCTTAACAAAATTAATACTTGTAAAATACCTCTTGAAGAAGAAGTTTTTCCCTCTCTTTCCTTTCTTTCCTATTGTTGCAGACTGCTTGAAACTGCCTAAAAAATGAATCTTTTCCTACCAGCCAGCTAGGAACAAAGACTCTCTGGCTCCCTAGCTCTAGGAACCCTTGCGGTTTCCTGGCCCTCTGAGCCCAAAATCCCCAGCAACCCCGGTGCCCCCTGTGATAGACCTCCAACAAGATCCTCCCCAAAACCACAACCAGATCCTCCAAAATATATAAAAAATCTCGTAATACAATCCCCCTCCAAATTAATGCTCCCCCCCTGCCTTATCCTCCCCTCCATCATTCAACGCCTTCTTCCTTCATTTAATTCTCAACTACCCTCCCTCAATTAGGTTTCAACCACCTTATCCCCTTTTCATTAATGGGTTGATCTTCCGATACAAAATAATAATTAATAATTTATTAAACTAGATTTTATTAAACAAATATTTAATCATGAAATTAATTAATTAATTAATTAAAGCAATATACATTCAACAAATATTTAACCAAGACAATTAATTAATTGATTAATTAATTAAACTAATAAACATTAAACAATTATTTAAATCATGACAATTGATTAATTACTTAGGGTTGTTACAATGGCATGGAATTGAATGAATTGGAAAGGAATGACAATGTCATGGTATGAAAATGGCATGGCATTAACATGTTTCTAGGATTGGGTTTGGGGGGTCCTTTGTCTCCTTGTGTGTTCTAAGCCAAAAAATGGGTAGGAATGTGCAATAAAATATCATAGATGGTGAAGGGAAAAGAATAATGGTTTCAAGTCTTGCTGGATGAATTTTCGTAGAATAACATTACTTTCTATAGTGTGTCATGAAATGTTACCTCAAAACCTTTATTTGTAGGTGGAAAATGATACCATTATAAGCTCTAGTTTCCATGTGAAATCTCTCGTTCTATTGATCAAAATCAATAAGCTTAGTGGACATCATCGAAGACTGAATAAATGTTATTAATAATTGATGGGTTTAACAAATTTACATATACCCACTACACAATATAAACAAAGATGTGCATTAATGAGTCCTTGACTAGTCTTTTTGGCATTTATAAAGAGTTACACATAAATCAAATGATTTTATATATGTCATGCATAAAAAGAGGGGAATAATGTGTGTGCCCTAGAAAATAACATTGAGCTTAAATTGTTAAGTGATTTACAATTATGTAGAAGATAAATGAGAAAATTTATTTCTATAATAAATTGTTGTAATATGTCATTTTTAAGGTCACAATATTTTCAAGTGACCACTATTTTAATGTGGATTATCATTTGATTTAGATGGAGATAATTCAAGAGGTAGTCCATATTGTTGTTTGTGAGTTAGAATATGGATATCCACAACATTCATGCAGATAATTTAGAAGGAATGATCTATCGATGATGTAGAGATACATGGCTTATTATGAAGCAATGCTACTTGAGAACCATTAATTGCTTATGGATTTAGCACTTAGCAATATGATGGAGGAGCATCGTCAACGAGCACGCGTGGTAGGAAAACTCACTGCCTTGGAATCATTTCAGAATATTAAACGATGGAATTTACTGTGAATCTTTTGGAGCTGATTGAAAAACGGAAGAAGATCAAATGCCTGGAAGATGAATGACCACGAGTGATTTGGCCGTTTTCAGTCCTAGTATTGAATGTAACTGAACTAAGGTAGCAGTTAGTTTTTTTTTTCAAGTAGATGAGTAGTCAAGGGAACCCTAACAACCCTCTGATATTATAAATTCTAACCTTCTACAATGTCTACTGTAAATAGATATTTAAAAAAGAACAGAAAAGATACAATGGCAAATACAACATTACACAAAGATTTTTCCCTTGGAAACCCAAACCGGGAAAACCAACATATATTATATTCATTCATTGTGTTACATTGTTTACAATAAAATATACATATAGGATCCAACAGCATCCAAAACCCTAACCCAATGACCTGGATTAGTCTAAAACCCTAATTCCTTAACCAGATATAGAAAACCATCAGAAAAAACCATGCGCCGAAAAAACCACCTAAATACATGACATGTTTCCTGAGGAAGAAAAAAAAAATTCAGGGGCACTGCCCCCAGACCCCCGTGTGGGGGGCTCCGCTCCCCTGCATGCCCGACGCATACGCTCATACCTTGACCGGTTTACATTCCTGCATATTAAACCTCTGCAATATTGTCTCGACATATTTTCTCTTATTTAACCAGAGTTTCCTCTTTTTTCAATCTCTTTTAATTTCCATGCCCAAAATGAAATTTGAAGCACCAAGATCCTTCATGTCGAATTTAGAGGACAACTAAGTTTTCACATCCTGGATAATCTCCTTGTTGTTTCCTATCA
>ML798822.1:280562-338019 GCA_009831015.1 Picea engelmannii
TTTTAAATACCCATTTTCTGCCAATGGGCTTTCTTCCAGTTGGCAACTCCACTAGATCCCAAGCCTCATTCTTATCCAAAGATGCCATTTCTTCTTCCATGGCCCTTTTCCAGAGATTTCCATCCTCTGAATCCACTTCCTCCTTGATAGTTCTAGGATCATCATCAGTAATAGACAAAGAAGAATTTGAACGAAAATCAGATGGACTATACCTTTCCAGTAGCCTTCTTTCTCGATCCGATCTCCTCAATACTAGAGAATGAGGATCTTCTTCTTCTGATTCATGTTCTTCTGTAGAGTCTGCTTCATCATCCTTTAAATC
This sequence comes from Picea engelmannii, assembly GCA_009831015.1. Classification (NCBI taxonomy): domain Eukaryota; kingdom Viridiplantae; phylum Streptophyta; class Pinopsida; order Pinales; family Pinaceae; genus Picea; species Picea engelmannii. Next base: position 280,885 of record ML798822.1, read on the forward strand.
AAACTCTATCTTATCTGGTTATTCCTTACTTGGTAGGATTTCCTGTTTAACAACATCCTTCATTTCTCTAAATACCACATCTCGGGTATACACTACCTTCTTATTTTCTGGGTTCCAAAGCTTATAACCTTTGAGACCATCTTTATATCCAATAAAGATACATTTTTCATCCTTCTTATCCATCTTACTCCTTTTTTCCTTTGGAACATGAACATATGCATCGCAGCCAAATACCTTAAGATGTGTGAGAGAAGGTTCCTTACCAGTCCATACCTCTTGTGGAGTCTTGTCACCCAACACTGATGAGGGTGATCTATTGATTAGATAACATGCAACACCCACTGCCTCTGCCCATAATTCTTGCCCTAACCCAACACCATTGAGCATGCACCTTGCTTTTTCCATCAGCGTCCTATTCATCCTTTCTGCAACTCCATTCTGCTGAGGTGTATATGGAGTAGTCTTCTTCCTTGCCATACCACACTTATAGAATTCTTCAAATTGATTCCTGCAGAACTCTCTGCCATTATCTGTTCTCAACACCTTAATTCTTTTCGCTGTTTGATTCTCAACAAGAGCCTTAAACTCTTTAAACCTGTCAAAGACTTCAGACTTATTCCTGAGGAAATATATCCATGTTTTCCTCGAGAAGTCATCTATAAATGAGACATAGTACACATATTTTCCTAATGATGGGACTGACACAAGTCCAAAACCATCACTGTGAACTAGTTGTAAAATTCCTTCTGCCCTCGTTGCACTAGAGGGGAATCTTACCCAATTATGCTTCCCATATAGACAATGTTCACAGAAATCAAAATCCAGAGAGAAGTTAGACATACTTTCAACCATACTGTTACCATGTAGTAGTCAAAGACCCTTCTCTCCGATATGCCCTAGTCTTTGATGCCACAACATAACATTTTATCCAAAGACTGTAGGAGTTCTTTCTTCTTCAACTCCAATATCAAGAACAATGGAGCTATTACACCCATGACTAATAGTTCTTCCTAGCAACTTATACATAGTTCCAAACCAAACTCCCTTCATCAACACCATTGGTTCTCAAACCATCCTGCAAGTTCCCTTTTCAAAAATTGTTTTTACCTCTGCATCTTCCATTTTTCTTACATAAATCAAAATTCTTTCCATACCTGGGATGTGTAGAACACCAGGCAATGTTCTAATCCTTCCATCTATGATTCTCAACTTAACCCTTCCTCTTCCTATGATTCTGGTTGTCGAATCATTACCTAAGAAAACATTACCTCCATCATACTTTTCATATTTGCATAACCACTCCCTGTGGGGAGTCATATGAAGGGATGCACCAAAGTCAATCAAACATGCCTCATGATCTGCATGTGTGCTTGAAGAGGCCAAGTACATATCCCCTCCTTCTTCCTTGGAGGTATTTTCTTCTGTAGAAGAAGATTCTTCAGATCCCTTCTTTTTCTCAACTTTGGATCTACACTGCTTCTTGTAGTGCCCTTCTTTTCCACACCTCCAACATACCCTTACAAACTTTCCAGGAGATTTAGATCTACCCCTAGATTTAGATCTCCCACTTGAGAAATTATATCTATTTATTTCTGGGGAACGTCCTCTTGTAAATAATGCATCTATGCTATGTCCTTCCATATTCTTTTGTCTCATCTCCTCCGAAAAAAAGGATCAGACCACTTCTTCAAAATTCAAAGAAGTTGTATTACTACCTATGGCCACAACCAGACTATCCCACACGTCTGGTAAAGAACACAACAAACTGGTACATTTATCTTCATATAAAATTTTAATCTCAACAGATAATAACTGACTTACCACAGTATTGAAGGCATTCAAATGCTCTTCCACCGAGTCTCCATCTCTCATCCCCAAGTTATACAACTTCTTTCTCAGGAATAGTTTATTTACCAGGGACTTAGACTGATACAACTTCCCCAACTTTTCCCATAAATCCTTGGTTGTAGCTTCCTCTGACACACTCAATAATAATGAATCGGAGAGACACAGTCAGATTGTGCTCTTTGCCTTCCGATCCATATTTTTCCAATCATCTGCAAAATTTCATGTAGGTGCAGTACATGGATATACCACGATCCACTGATCTCTATCCACCAAAAGATCTTCCATATTGAGCTTCCACAGCTCAAATATTTTCCCATTAAACTTCTTGATCTCCATCTTCAAATTGCTTGCCATTTCTTTTCACCTGAGAAACAATACCATAGATCTCCCACTATAACAAGGCTTATCACAGTCCTGAGCCAAACCCTTGACCACAAAGGCGTCCCCCTGAAGCCAATAAAGCTCTGATACCAAATGTAAATTCTAAACTTGTACAATGTCTATTGTAAACAAATATTCAGAAAAGAACAGAAAATATACAATGGCAAATACAAACATTACACAGAGATTTTTCACCTGGAAACTCAAACCGAGAAAACCAACATATATTATATTCATTCATTGTGTTACATTGTTTACAATACAATATAGATATAGGAGCCAACGACATACAAAACCCTAACCCAATGATCTGGATCAGTCCAAAACCCTAATTCCTTAACCGGAAATAGAAAACCATCGACAAAAACCATGTGCCGAAAAAACCACCTAAATACATGACATGTTTCCTGAGGTAGGTGTCACGTTTTTTGAGGCAAAAAAAAAATTCTGGGGGCTCCGCCAAGAATATAACACATACCCTACAAATATAAATATACAAAGAATATAACACATACCCTACAAATATAACACRTRCCCKASRMATACGTTCATACACTACTACTCATGCAAAGAATATAACACATACCCAACAAATATAAATAGAGGTTTGGTACACCCAAATGAGGCAGCTGTGAGTTAGTAGGAATTTTCTGAATTTGTAGTTGTTGTTTTGATCATAACTGTAGCCATTTACTTTTGAATGGATATAACAAAGGAAAATTGATCCAATGCATGGTGTTGTTATTTTTTTCAATTCCGTTTTATTGTTGATTTAATGAATGAATAAATTTCCTTACGAAGATATGAAATTGTGAGATGTTTGCAAAATTTTCAATTGTATCTCTTCGATTGAGTCTATGCAAGGTGTGCACACAGTCCGCAAGGAGTGCGTTGATGGAATATGTTTCAATTTTGAAGCTCAGAAGAGATAGCGTGAAACTCTCCCTTTGCAAGGAGTGAAAAGTGACTTCTGCAAGGCGTGCACAGTCATCCACAAGAACCCAAACCTTGCGTAAGAATATGTTGCAAGGAATGCACAGATCCAAAATTCGACTAAGTGTCAAAGTGGCTCTTTAAGAATTTAAAGGAGAAGAAGGAGAGAAAGATCAAGAGAGATAGCGGAAAATATCTTTAAAGAAAGTAATAATTTTGAAGGTTTCCCCAATCACCAACTAAGATCCGTCCAGGAGGGATCAGAGAGCAATCCAGATCATTGGATCTGGGAAAGATGCATGAGATTTAAGTTTCTTGGAGCGTAGAGTAGATCGGACTGCCAAAGTTTCGAAGTCCCAAAGTGACTAGGAACTGTCCATCATCAAGAGGGATAGGTGGCACAAGATCCACAACTTCAGAAGATTGTGGACAAGGAGGAAGTGAAATCGCCGAAGTAAATATTGACCATTGGTTGTCAGGGGGGAGTACATGTCAGTAGATATGAGACTCCGAAAAATCTCACTTCAAGGATTTCGGTTGAGAATTGAAACTCCCGAAACCCAAAATCTGAAGTGAATCCTAACCGTTGGATTCAAAGCAATGCGTGGTGATAGATCGTGAGTTTCGAGAGGAAGCTAAGGTGGGGTGTTGAAACTCCCACAGTTTGAATAGCTGAAGTAGCTCAGGACCGTCGATATGCAGGAGAAATGCATCAATAGATTGCAAGCTTCAGATAAAAGCATTTCAGAAAAGGCTTGAAAGTTGATTTCTCTAAAGTCTGAAGACCTGAATAAATCATAGTCTTCGATCTATGAGAGACACGCGTCAATATATCGCAAGCTCCAGGTGGAAGCATTACACAGAAAACAAGGTTTGAGAATTGAAATTCTCGAAGCCCAAAAGGAGAAATCAATCTTGACCGTCAATTTGGAGGGGCCATGCATCGACAGATCGCAGAGATATAGGAAGGTGTGATCTAGAGGAAAGGAAGAAAGGGAGATGGATCTAAATTGTTGATCAAGAGGACCCACCTGAGATCACGAGATCAATGATCACACTTAATTCCGGTGCCAAAAAGTGCTTGAACGTTAAAATTTCATGGGTGGGCTGCAATCGGAACCAGGGTATCAGAAAAGAGGTACGTCGTAGCTGGAGTTAAATTGCGGGGATAAAATAGGGTTGATCCCAAAACACTCTTGGGCGTGCCCGCAACTGTGTGTTTACACAAGGACATAGCCCTAGGTCACATGTGGGAAGGGGCAAATAGAAGAGGATCTTGCGCATGAAACCTGTGAGTTCAGCAGCGTGAAGAAAGAGGTCGCAGGTGCCATAGAACCCACACCAGAGGAAAAAAAGGGCCTATGTCAATTCATAAGTGAGACCATTAAGGTCTCAGAGAGCCTATTCAAATCGAAATTGAAGATCCTTGACCTGGAGGTCGCGCATCCCTTAGGAGAGAAGGGGGTATGTATGAAGTGGCATCAGAGATGAATTTTTTCTTGCAGATAGCAGGAAAAGGAGAGGAGACAAAGGAGCTCGAAGGTGTACTCTGTGTGTGAGAAAAAGTCAGCAAAATGCCACCGAGGAGACAAGTGGAGCCTCCTTTATCCAATCGTGTTGTAGAAAGAGAAATGTGAGAGCTTCGCGCAATATTATAGGTGATGGAGGAAAGGTAGAGGAGGGAACTTGATGCTAGAGACATCAATGATGAAAAGAGTGAAGAAGTAGAAGTCGAAGAAGATGTAGGGGAAAATGTTGTCGAATAATGCTTACTAAGAGAAGTTGTTAGATTCGGAGCTAGAGCCAAGATAGGGGTCCTAATGTATGAAGGCAATTTGGATGTTGAAGAGATACTGGATTGGATAATGTCCATGGACAAATATTTCAACTATGAAGATGTCGATGAGGAGAAAAGGGTGAGACATGTTGTCACTAGGCTAAAAGGACATGCAACACTGTGGTGAGATTAACTGCTGAGAGGATAAGAAAGGGAAAACAAAAGATAAAGAATTGGGACAGAATGGTAGCCAAGCTAAAGGCTAAATTCGTGCCAAAATATTATCAGATCAATTTGTTCAGGAAGCTACAGAACCTGAGACAAAAGGGTATGGCAGTTAAAGAGTACACATAGGAGTTCTATAAGCTGAACATCAGAATTGGACAAAGAGAGAAAGATGAAGAAAAATTTTCCAGGTATATAAATGGCCTGAGGAATGAAATATAGGATGAGATCAGCATGATGTCAGTGAGTAATGTGGAGGATTCTTATCATTTTTCATTGAAGGAAGAGGAGAAGTTGGCCAAAAAACAAAGCTAACAAGGTAGAGGTAGGAGATCGACCTCGAACAAAGGCAAGGGAGATTCCCTTGAGAAGACACATAAATCCAAAGACGAGACTGAGAAACTGCATAGTCACTCGGAAAGAGGAGGAAGTTACCAAGGAAGATAGGGTGGTGGAAGAAGTTATTATAGAGGAAGAGGAAGAAGCATATGAGGAGAAGTAAGGTGTTATGCTTATGGAAAGACAGGGCACATGTCTTGGGAATGTCCCGAGAAAAATAAAGAAGGAGGAGGCGAAGCTCACATTTTAGAATCACAGATAAGGGATGTTGAAGAAAAAGGAGTAGAGGATGGAGCATCCATGATGTTGAGAAAGGTTCTCTTAAAACCAGAGGCAGAAGTTGAAAATCCAATGTAGAGGAACAGTCTATTCAGGATATCTTGCAAGACTAAAGATAGATTATGCAAGGTGATAATTGACAGTGGGAGCACTGATAACTTAGTATCCACAGATATGGTGGAGAAATTGGAGCTGGAGACAATTGCACATCTGAATCCATACAAAGTCTCATGGTTGTAGAAAGGACACTAGGTAATGGTTACTAAACAATTCCTTGTTGAATTTAAGATAGGAGGATATAGAGATAAAATTCTATGTGATGTAATTCCCATGGATGTATGTCATATCTTGTTGGTAAGACCATGGAAGTTTTACAAGAATGTCATTCATGATGGGAGGAAGAATACATATAGCTTGGAGAAGAATGGTAGGACACACATGTTGCTGCCAATAGACGAGAAGAAAGTGAAAGAGGGGGACAACACAAGCATACTTCTCATGAGGGGGAAGGAACTCCTGAAACATGTCATTAAAGAATAGGAGATGCAATTTGTTGTGGTGAGGAAACCCAAAGTTATCCTTACAAGTACTTCGATGGATGATTTACTTAAAGAAGTTTAGGAATTGTTGGATAATTTTGCTGACATAGTGGTGGATGATCTGCCTAACTCATTGCCACCCATCAGAAGTATCATCCATCATATTGATTTGATACCAGGAGCAAGTTTTCCAAAAAAATAATCATACAGATTGACACTTCGAGAGAATGAAGAGGTAAAGAACCAAGTCCAGGAATTGTTAGACAAGGGTTTGGCCAGAGAGAGCTTGAGTCCATGCGCAGTGCCAACTGTGTTGATTCCAAAGAAGGATGGATGATTGAGAATGTGTACAGACTTAAGAGCCATTAACAAGATCACCATCAGGTATAGATTCCCTTTTCCAAGAATGGATGATTTAATGGACTATTTAAGTGGAGAAATTTTCTTTTCTAAAATAGATTTGAAAACTAGATATCACCGGATAAGAACGAGATAAGGTGATGAGTGGAAGAAAACCTTTAAGACAAATGAAGGTTTGTATGAGTGGCTTGTTATGACATTTGGCTTAACAAATTCCCCAAGTACTTTTATGAGGTTGATGAATGAAATACTAAAATATTTCATTGGCAAGTTCATGGTTGTATATCTAGATGATATATTGGTCTTTAGCAGAACTAAAGAGGAGCATTTGAGACACCTGACACTAGTGATGAGGAGACTATATCATGATAAGTTGTTGATAAACCTGAAGAAGTCCTCTTTTATGAAGACAGAGCTCATTTATTTGGGTTTTGTGATCTCTTCAAATGAACTGAAGATGGATCCAAAGAAGGTGAAAGAAATCAAAGAATGACCATCACCAAGGAGTATGTTTGAGGTAAGACTCTTCCATGGATTAGCAAGTTTCTATAGGAAGTTCATCATAGATTTCAGTGGGATTTGTGCACCAATGATGGATAGAGTGAAGAAGAGGCACAAGTCTTTTAAATGGACAAAATACTAAAAGAGAAAATAACATAACAACCAATTATGGTCATGCCAAATTTTGGAAAGACATTTCAAGTGAGATGTGATGCAAGTGGAGTTGCAATTGGAGTAGTTTTGAGCTAGGATAATAGGCATGTTGTCTATTTCAATGAGAATTTGAATGAGACTAAGAGAAAATACTCCACATATGATAAGGAGTTTTATTCCATAATTCAATCCCTGAAGAAATGGAGGCACTACCTTGCTCCACAGGAATTTGTCTTGTATAGCGACAACCAAGCTTTACAATTCATAACTAGACAAGAAAAAATGAATTAGAGGCATGAAAAGTGGATTGAGTTTATGCAGAATTTTACTTTTTTCATAAAACATATTGCTGGGAATGCTAACAAAGTTGCCAATGCACTAAGCAGAAGATGTTTGATTCTACAGGAGCTTCAGGTGAAGACCTTGGGGTTTGAACACTTAAAGGATATGTATTTTGATGAGCCAAATTTTAAGGAAGCATACAAAGCATGTGCAAATACTATGCTGAGAGACAGGATCCAGTCGACAGAGTATATGATTCAAGAGGGATTGTTGTTCAAGGGAAATCAATTGTGCATACCAAAATGCTTAATGAGGGATAACCTTTTGAAGGAAAATCATAGTGGAGGATTGGATGGACATTTCGACCATGATAAAACATTTGCACAGTTGAGCAGTTCATACTATTAGCCAGGTATGAGAACATAAGTGATAAAATTTGTGAACAAATGTAGAATCTTCCAACATACAAAGGGTAAAAGAAAGAAGACTGGATTGTATCAACCATTGCCAATACCAGAGAGGCCATGGGATGTAATAAGCATGGATTTTGTGTTGGGACTACCAAGAACACAAAGAGGATGTGATTTCATATTTGTGGTGGTGGATATATTTTCAAAGATGCCACACTTTATCCCATGCCAGAAGACTAGTGATGCAACACATGTTGCAAATTTGTTTTTCAAGGAAGTTGTGAGACTTCATGGAATACCCAGGATCATTGTTTCAGACATAGACACTAAATTTGTTGGTCATTTTTGGAGAAGACTCTGGAATAATTTTGGGAAATATTTGTCCTTCAGCTCAGCTTATCACCCTCATATAGATGGACAGACTAAGGTGGTAAACAAAAGTTTTGGAAACTTATTGAGGACTCTGGTCACTGAGCATCATAATCTGTGGGATCAGATTCTGCCACAAGCAGAATTTGCATACAATGACTCACCAAATAGGAGCATTTGAAAGAGCCCATTCCAAATATTGTATGGAATGAAACCAAGGGGAGTATCTGAGTTGAGAGAATTGGAACATAGTGAGATCAGAAGTGTTGGAGAAGAAGATTTTGCTGTAGAAATGTAGAAGCTCCATAGCCATATTAGAGGACAGTTGCAAATATCTAGCCAAGACTACAAGCACAGAGTTGATCAACATCCCAGGGAACTTCAATTTGAAGTAGGAGATTAGGTTTTGGCACATATCAAGAAAGAAAGGTTCCCTAGGGGAACATATAACAATTTAAATATGAAGAAGATAGGGCCATGCAAGATCTTAAGGAATTTTCATGCAAACACCTATGAGATTGAGCTACCAGATGATGTGGGCATATCACCCATATTTAACGTTTCAGACTTGTACCCTTATAGGGAAGATGACACAAAGGAATTAGAATATAAATAGAAGATTAAATGGGAGAAAGAAATGCCTATAGTAGAAAAACCACATATGGAGAAGATACTTGATCAGAGGATTGGAAAAAAGACCAAGAGGAAGACCTATTTTGAATATTTGGTCAAGTGGAAGGGACACCCAATAGAAGATGTCAGTTGATAAAATGAAGTTGATATCCAAAAGCATGTAAAGTTGGTGCAGGATCTCATGGTTAGGAGTCCATGAATTTTTTTCCAGGGGATTATGATGCAGGAGAATCATCGGGGAGCACGCGTCGTAGGACAACTCAATGCCTTGGAATCATTTTGGAATACTAAATGCTTGCATTTACTGCGAATCTTTTGGAGTTGATTGAAAAACGGAAGAAGATAAAACGCTTGGAAGATGAATGATCATGAGTGATATGGGAGTTTTCACTCCTAGTATTGAATGTAACTGAACTAAGGTAACAATTAGGTTTTATTTTAGAGTATACGAGTAGTCGGGGGGAACCCTAAGAACCCTCTGAGATAAATAGAGGTTTGGTACACCCAAATGAGGCGGCTACGAGTTAGTAAGAATTTTGTGAATTTTTAGTTGTTGTTTTGATCATAACTATAGCCATTTACTTTTGAATGGATATAAAAGAGGAAAATTGATCCAATGCATGGTGTTGTTATTGTTGTTTTCATGAATGAATAAATTTCTTTACGAAGATATGAAATTGTGAGATGTTTTCATAAGTTTCAATTGTATCTCTTCGATTGAGTCTATGCAAGGTGTGCACACAGTCCGCAAGGACTGCGTTGAAGGAATCCGTTTCGATTCTGAAGCTCGGAAGAGATAGCGCAAAACTTTCCCTTTGCAAGGAGTGCAAAGTGGCTGTTGCAAGGCGTGCACAGTTGCCCGCAAGAACCCAAACCTTGCATAAGAATATGTTGCAAGGAGTGCACAGATCCAAAATTCGACTAAGTATTGAAGTGGATCTTGAAGAATTCAAAGGAGTAGAAGGCAAGAAAACTCAGGAGAGATAGTGGGAAAGATATTCAAAGAAAGTAAGAATTTTGAAGGTTTCCTAAATCACTGGCTAAGATCCATCCAGGAGGGAGTGGAGAGCATTTCGGATCGTTGGATCTGGGAAAGATGCATGAGATTTAATTTTCTTGAAGCACAGAGTAGAGCGGACTGCCAAAGTTCCAAAGTCCCGAAGTTACTAGGAATTGTCAATCGTCAAGAGGGACAGGTGGTGCGAGATCCACAACTTTGGAAGATTGTGGATGAGGAGGAAGTGAAATATTTGAAGTAAATCCTGATTGTTGGTCGTTAGGGGGAGTACGTGTCAGTAGATCTGAGACTCCAAAAAATAGCACTTCAACGATTTCAGTTGAGAATTGAAGCTCTCGAAACTCGAATCCGAAGTGAATCCTGACCGTCAGATTCAGAGAAACACGTGGCGATAGATCCTGAGTTTAGGGAGGAAGCGAAGGTGGGGTTTTGAGACTCCCATAGTCGGAATAGCCGAAGTATCTGGGGACCGTTAATATACAGGATACACACATCAATAGATCGCAATCTTCGGATAAAAGAATTTCGGAAAAGGATTGAAATTTGAGTTCTCCGAAGTCCAAAGACCCGAAGAAATCGTATTCGTCGATCTACGAGAGAAACACGTCAATATATAATGAGCTCTAGGTGGAAGAATTGCGGAGAAAACAAGGTTTGAGAATTGAAACTCCCGAAGCTCGAAAGGAGAAATCGATCTCAATCATCGATTTGGATGGGGCACGCGTTGACAGATCATGTAGATCTAGGAAGGCGTGATCCAGAGGAAAGGAATAAAGGGAGATGGATCTGAACCATTGATCGAGAAGATACACCCAAGATCGCGATATCGATGGTCATGCTTGATTGTAGGGCCAGAAAGTGCTTGGACGTTAAAATTTCGAGAGCGGGCCGCAATCAGAACCACGGTATCGACAGAGGGGTACATGGAAGCTGGAGGTAAATTGCGGGGAGAAAAGTAGGTTGATGCCAAACCACTCTTGGGTGCACCCACAACCATGCGTTTACATAAGGACATAGCCTGATTCACATGCGCGATGGGGCTAATGGGAGAGGATCTTGCGCCTAAAACCTGTGAGTTCAGCAACGTGAAGAAAGAGGTTGCGGGTGCCATAGAACCTACACCAGAGGACAAAAAGGGCCTATTTTAATTCATAAGTGGAGACCATTAAGGTCTCAGAGTGCCTATTCGGATTAGAATTGAATATCCTTGACCAAGAGGTCGCGCAACCCTTACGAGAGAAAGGTGTTTGCATCACAATATTTTCCACCATAATTTGTTCCTTAATGTGTAATGCAAACTTATTTATAATCACTTTAGAAACAAATCAACGGATTAATACACAAAAAATTCATACACTTTGGAATTCAAACACTTTGAAATTCATATATTCATCAACATCAAATGTAGAAACAATGAGAATCATACAAAACTTGCCATGAAATGTATACATACATACATATACATACATACATACATATATATATATATATATATACTCAACATAGTCTAAATTGTACATTTTTTACAGAATGACAACTCGTTCCTAGTATACAAAGCGACAACAAGTGCCCTAACATAAGAAACATCTATATCATGGCCTAGCTACAAAATGGTAGTAGTTTGTCAATCATTGACCATTTCCACCCTCGCCACCCTCAAGAGCATCCTGGAAATCTATATTTCTTCTCTTGCTCGAGGATGCACCTTGAGAGGTTCTAGGCATGGGTGTGCTTCGATGCTCTAGAGATTGCACAAAGAATAAACAATGTTATAAGTTTTTTTCATCAATGAATTAATAGAAATACAAATCGATACTTTATAATTCAATCTAAGACAACTCATTTCATATGAAACTATCAATCATGAGGGAATTACCCTCCTCCACGACCCCAATCTCTCAGCAATGCCACCATACATCAGTTACAAGGATCAAGTTAATAAAAATAAACAAGTATGCGTAAAAAAAAATTCATGAAACATAAAAAATTATCATCAATGAATTATATCACCGTGACTATCTCAGGCATCGATAGAGATTCACTGGAAGATGGAGAATTAGGTTTTACAACCTGCTCTGACACTACCTCTACTGTGGCAGTCTCTATCAATGGGGAATAAAGTGGTGGCAGGGGTGGGTGGAATATAGGTGGGTTGTGATGGACCCTCACATGATATACAAGTGATTCCAACACCCTAGGCCCGGAGAAAGGAAACCGAGAAGCAACACCTAGGTGCCCAGGTAGTGCCATACTACTATACTGAGAAAATATATCAACGTCCTGCATAAATATGAATAAAATTGAACTATTAGTACCAAATAGTAAAATTCAAAAACAAAAACAAAAACAATTTGAGAATTATACAATATTTAACTTTACGCATGATACCTATGATGTTGGTGAATTGTCCATTGTAGATGGACAATCCTTGGCATTGCCTGGTACCAAATCCTATAGAAACAAGATAACATATAAAAAAATTGAGGATGCCATAAAATAAAGAAATGACTATGATTAATCTATCAAATGTGATACATACTATGTGTATACTGCACCCAATGAACATGTTGCCTCTATTACTGCATCAGTGGTGGGGCTAGGCATTGATGCATCCATGGTAATAGAGGGTCTGTTGTTGGGATGAAACAACTACAAAACAACATACAATAAAATATCTATACAAATTAAAAAAATACAATATAAATATATAACGATGAAGAACATAAAGAGGGTTAAAATACTAACCTCCTCCATGAAGCTATGTTGTCCATTAGGCTCTATAGGCCCTGTTATCACCTAACCTAGGGATAACTAAGGATATTATGTCTCTAGGCCCACAAGTCCTAGACATGGAGTACCGAGAGCCAGATCAAATTGAGCATGGCCCTGGAGGGCCCATCCTTTCATTCTTCAACACCTCCTCTTTGTTAGCAACAACAACATCCATCATCTCAGCCTGGTCTTGCAACAGACATGGATCTTGCTCCATGAGGTAATGAGTCAGGGTATCATGGTATGTGTCACTTTGATCCTAAAAACCTTTGAATATGTGCATTTAATTATTTTTTCTTCTAACGTGTTCTTGGATCTTATGATTTTCCACTTGACCACACCTGGGGGGAATGACATGATTCCCTAGTAAGTTGGTACCCATAGGGTTTGAGTTTCCACTAAGGGGATTCATGAAAGGCCATTGTCCTCTCCCACCATACTTATCACTTTTCATCTTTTTCCCACTCATACATATCATTACACTGGTTTCAAACATTGGGTTGGCCAAATATCTAAGGGTTATACCTTTCCTTGTGGGAAGAAGGGGCTAAAGGCCCAGAGGGTAAAAGTAGTTGGAAAAATATAAAATCCAAAATAATGAAACCTTGATATTCTTCGCCCAGGGATCCCCCATAAAGAAATAATAAGATTCTCATCAAGAAAGAGAGGGACCCATAAAAAATGATAAAACAAGACCTAGTTAGAGGATAAGGGGTCTCATCACAAGCCATCCTATTAGGTACATGGGCATGTAGCGGTATGAAACTACCAATAGATGGCCACCATGCTAGGGTAGTGGCTCTTGGTGGAATAGACAAGAGAAATGGGGTCTCATCATTACCCAACCTTCTCATTTCCGTGAAATTCTTATGGGTAACATTGCCACCACTGGTCACCACGTCAAGGTAGTGTCCCCTAACTAGCCTCTTGAAAGAAAAAGAAATAAGAATAAAAGATAAAAGGAATGATGGGAATGGAAACATTTTCATCCATGATAGGTGCATCTCACCGTCTTCACAGGCACCCATAGTTAATCTATACATTTCCCTTCTATCACTGCACCCCTTTCCTAGACATCCCTTACCATCTCATCCACTCACATCGCATAGGTTTGAATTCTCCCATAAACATCCCACATCCAATGATAATTAGCCAAATAGGACATCCTATCATTCCCTCCAAACTTGGCTTGCAGATTAGTATAATGTCTTTGAGCACTTGTCCGGGTAAAAGGGGTTTTATGCACATGTTTAATAACTTGATGATTAGATGTGATTGACATTGATATTATCCCTATGACTTATGAGCCCATGTAGGGCGTATCTATTGATTTTTCAGGGCCACACTGAATGGATAGGCACCTCGATGGAAATGTACACATGGGAAGATGATTATTTCATACCTCCATGGGGCTAAAAGCCCACCGGATGGATGTTGAGACCCCAACAGGGGGTAGAGATAGATCAAAGGATTGCACCAGAGAGAGAGGAGGACGTTTCACCAGGGGCAGCCTGGCAGGCCTAGACCCAGGGGGGTTGTTCCCTTTCCACCATGATGTTGGACTTGGAAGACCCATGATGTCACCCAGGTCACCCATGACATCATCTAGTGTTTTGGAATGTTTTGGAGGTAGTTGTGTGTCAAGTGGCACGTGTGGCAGGTTACTTAGGCCCAAGAAGGCCTAACATTTTTCTATAGGAGTCCATCGTTGCCCAAAAAGGGCCTAACATCACCTAAAGGTAATGAAGTCACCTTAACAACTTATTTTAGGATTTTATTATGACATTTAATGTAAAAAATGGATATTATTTGTAACTGACTATGTCGTCCTTTTTTACCTAATTCTGGTCATTAGTATTGTATAAATAAGGGGAAATTACCTATTATTTTTGGATCATCTTCACTCACACTTGTGAGGTCTGAAATTTGATGCCTATTTAGGGTTTTATGACTAAAATGTAGTGCACACTTGTTGAAGGAAGGCTAATCTTGGTGTTTTTGGGCATTTTCTTGGTGGAACGTCTTCAACTAGGTGATATGCTAGATTAGTCTTGGTGAATGTAAGTAAAATTGTGCAATTTTTATTTATTTTGAATGGTTATATTATCTTTACTTTTCATTTTTCTAAGATTATGAAATCGGTAGCTTAAAACCCTAGGATATTAAGCACATGTTATTGTCCTTGTCCTAATGTATTTTTACCTACTAGATTGTGCCAAGGAGTCGTTTTCTTGAAGCCATTGCTAAGGGACTTGCCATTGAAATACCCTAGCACTTGTTGCTTCATCTTAGCCATCATTTTCTTCATCTATGAGTCAAAGAGGGAGGAAAATCTACTAATGCCTAGGTTTACATACACCTTAGTAGTCATTTTCCACTAGGGTTTGGTGGTTGAAGCCTTAGCTTACCAACACTTCATTCATCAACCCCTCTTGTATTTGGATCTCCTATTATCATTCCTTTTCTTGAACATTTTCTGCCACTTTATTGACTCTGTTTTCCCTGAGAAAGCACTAGTCTAAGTCCTCACTAGAGTAATTGATCAACACTACATTCAAATCCTACTCTTTGAACAACCTACTAACAATTTCTAACCCTAGAATACCTTGATATACTAACCTACTTTCTATTGTTAATAAAGTAAGTTATAGCCATTAAATGCACCATTAAAACCTCATAAATCAATTGTAAAGGATGAATTATACTTTGTCTTATGTGCTTATGTCCAATGCTAATATTATGACTTCAATGGTTAATGGTTTTCAGTCATTTTGAAGCTAGTTTCAACACATTTTATGTGAAGTATTGTTCTATAAGCATTGTTGTTATAATATTTCTATTTACTTCATCATATTCAACAAATTTCTTTATTTAAGAAAGTCAATGGTTTTATGAAGTGCTAACCAACAAGTTCTCTTGCAAATATATAGTTTTCTTGTTGCTTTGCTCCTGGCAGGTACACTTCTGGTATATTATCTCTTCACTGGTTATTTAAACTGGAATTTCTGATCGGTGGTGACTTGTGAAAGGGGACCTTTTGCTAGATATTTTCCCTTTGACTTCTCAAAACCCTAGGTCATCGGGAACGTCTCTCCTAGTACTACCACTCTAAATAGAAAGAGACATCCTATTGAGGTGACAATGATAAGATAGTCTCCTGTTATGCCAATTTTCTTTCCATTTACCTTTTCTTCTATCAAAGTACCAATTGTGTGATAAAATTTTGGCACCGTTGTCGAGGAACACTGAGTCAATATTCCTCAATATACACTTTTTCGGTAAGCCTTTCCTCAAGAATATTTATGTTACAATCTTACGTGGAGACTCTACTAAGGGTGATTCCCTTATCTTTTTGATAATTTCAAGAAAATTATTTGGTAACTCCACAATCCACAAGGAGGTACAACAACCCTCCCCAATCCTTTAGAAGAAAGCCTCCATGAAACTCTCGTGTAGTAAAATCACTCTTCAGAGGAAGTCTTCCTTTAAACACAATGTATAGCACGGGAACTCAGACCACCATTCCAACCCAATTCAATAACCAAAGACAATGGTCATCCAATCTTTTCAAACCGCTAGACATGATAGCTATACCAGGCTACGCTAGGAAAATGCCCCCAAGTATGAGAAATGGATGCCTAAATTCATCGGTAATGATGAAATCAATGTCGAGGATCATATGATAAATTTTTGGGCATTTTTCTAGCTTCATCCCATTAGTGATGATGCTGAAGACTTGGTTATGACATTGTTCTTTGATACCCTCCTTAATGGCTCAAGACGTTAGTACAATAGTCTTCCTGATGGAAGTATTAAAACCATGGATAAGTTAGAAGAAGTTTTTCTTAAACGATAGAGTATCAAGGAAGACCCAAACATGCTATTGACAAGGCTGAATAACCTCGTGAAGCAAGATAATGAGACCATTAGATAATTCCATAGTAGGTTTGAAACCATATTGCAAAAAATCCCTGTGAGTCATCATCCAACTCACAGCTTCCTTCTTTTTGTCTATACCAAAGCCTTTACTGGTCAACTAGGGTATCTCCTTAGAGACAAGGACCCCCAAATGATCCAATAAGCTCAAGAAATAGCCACAAGGATCGAAGACAACCTTCTATCATCCAAACTTGAACCTTTCTCAGCCCCAAGAATCATAATAGACACTAAACCCAAGATAGTCCACAATGTTGAGCCTGCCTCGAACATTAGTGTTAGCTTGGCTAAGTTGCAGATGATTATAGAAGGCATGTAAAAAACCCAAGAACTGATGATGAATACGATTCTCAGCCTAGAAAGGTCTCAGCATCAAGCCTCTAGGGTTCCATACAAGGGTCAATTCCAGAAAGGGAACCAATTTGTCAGACCAAAGAATGATCAAGAGGTTTCTAATACTTTAGCTCCTACAAATGTGGTGGATGAAAACCCTTGGTTATCACAATGCAGTGAGTCACACTAGGAGAATGAATGTACTTACAAAAATGTAGGCCATGACCAAATAAACATAATGAACCATACCATAGAGGGCCCCGAGATCTTCCTTAATATTTCCCCCGAGGAACATCAAGAGGGCATAAAAGAAGCACCTAGGAAGGATAGGATGAAGGGGATAAAAAACTTGGATGAAGAATCAAGTGAGGAATTTAAGAAACAATAATTCCAGGTGTATACTAGACAAAAGAATATAAACCAACCTCTCTCTACCAATCCTGCATTATCCCAAACAAGGCCTCTACCCATGAACATTATCCTTCCTAGGAACCCTCCCAAAATTGAAAGAGTGGACTTAAACTTTGACTTTGAAGGGGAATTATCCAAGAAGCATGTGAACATCCCCTTAAGAGAAGACATCAAGGTACCATCCTTCAAGGAAATATTTGATAATTTCTTCAAAGGATCAGATGGACCAATGGACCCTCCTATCATGTTACAAGCTGATCACTTTAGGGTCTAGTATGATGAACACCCACCTTTCTTCATGACCTTGTTGATTAATAACAAGTGCCTCAACAACTATATGATGGATTTAGGGGAAGGTGCTAACATTATGTACCTCAAGGTCATACAACAATTGGGCCTAAAAGTCACATGGCCTTATAGCAATGTGTGTGGATTTAAGTCTAGATCCATACCCACATATGGGGTAATTGAAAATGTGGAAGTATTCCTTGACAAATACCTCGAGAGAGTGATCCATATTGACATTGTGGTTGTATATGTCCCAGATGTGTGGGGGATGTTATTGTCTAGGAAAGTTGGGAGGAATTCTTGAGATCGACCTCACCTATATCAATGTACCTACGAATGATGGAACAATAATCTGTCTCCCAAATGTGCGAATGACCAGAATCCATGTGCAATAAATTAGTGACCCCATCAAAGATGACAAGGCACATGAGCCAATCATGGAAACTCTTTTTGAATTTTCTCTTGATGATATGCCCTTTGCTACAGAGGAAGAATTTGATCAAATACAATGATCGAAAAGAGAAGATTACCAGCCACTCCTGGACAAGTATAAAGGAAAGGAAGTTGGGGCTATCAAGTTATTAAAAAAAGAAGAAGACAATGTATTGAGTCAATCATCCCAACAAGAAGTTTTCATAGTAGAATCCCACCCTCCTCCTTCTGCACAGTATACCAGGGTTGTCCAAAAAACAACCGAGTTCAGAACCCAAGAATACAGAGAGGGAGACATAGTATGGATGTTGGACACCAAGAAGGGAAAGCCTACTAATGTCAAAGGGAATAAACAATTTTGGTTTGGACCCTTCAAAATCGGAAGCAATTCAGTTAATCATGCCTATTATTTATCCACATTGGAAGGAAGAAGGCATCCATTACCTATTAGCGGGAACCTCGTCAAACCCCATCAAGGGGTGGAGACTTGATTTGACAGGTAAGTACAGGTAAGTAGGAATTTACATTCATTGTATATACCATTTGCATTTCATGCTAGAGTAGTTTGTATTCCCATTTGTACATATGATTGCTTTCACATTTTGTATTATATATATGAGCCGAGGGTGATATCACCACCCCAAATGATTGCTAAAAATATTATGTTGAGATCAAGAAGGTCACAGGTTATGCCAGAGATGTTGAGGTTCTCATGCACTCTACGGTGAGCACATGTCCCCGAGTTGGAGCCATATGTTATCCCCTGGACTAGGGATACCTAAGGAGATTATGTCTCGAGGCCCACAGGTCCTAGACATGGAGTACTGAGAGCTAGATCGACTTGAGCATGGCCCTGGAGGGCCCATCCTTTCATTCTTCAACACCTCCTCTTTGTTAGAAACAAAAATATCCATCACCTCAGCTTGGTCCTGCAGCAGATATGGATCTTTCTCCATGAGGAAATGAGTTCAAGTATCATGGCATGTGTCACTCTGATCCTCAAAACCTTTGAATATATGCATTTAATTATTTTTTCTTCTAATGCATGCTTGGATCTTATGATTTTCCACTTGGCCACACCTGGGGGGAATGAGATGATGCCCTAGTAAGATGGTACCCATAGGGTTTGATTTTCCACTTGGGGGATTCATGAAAGGCCATCGTCCTCTCCCACCATACTTACCACTTTTCATATTTTTCCCGCTCATACATCCCATTACACTGGTCCGAGCATTGGGTTGGCCAAATATCTAAGGGTTGTATCTTTCCTTGTGGGAAGAAGGGGATAAAGGCTGGAGGGTAAAAGTAGCTGGAAAAATATAAAATCCAAAAGAATGAAACCTTAAGATGCTTCGCCTAGGGATCCCCTAGAAAGAAATAAAAAGCTTCTCAGCAAGAAACAGTGGGACCCATAAAAAATAATAAAACAAGACCTAGTTAGAGGATAGGGGGTCTCATCATGAACCAGCCTATTAGGTCCATGGGCATGTAGTGGTATGACACTAACAACAGCTCGTCACCATGCCAGGGTAGTTGTTATTGGGCTAATTGTTAAGTGCGGACACAAATCAATCCCCCTAGCTTCACTACGAAACTAGAACAAAACAAGACAGTACACTACTCTTTCCTTAGATTTCAATTATCAAATGAGAAATAGATCTAGAACGTACCTTTTAAATATCGAATATCTGACTTTGCCAATGCAATCCAAGCTCCGTCGCGAGGCTTATGGATAAATATCTGCAAATAAATACAAGCCAACGAAGACAAGAATAACAAAGTCTATTTGATATGAAACTATGCACGTGATCAAGGAATCATACAATATGGTCAAATGACATTCATATAGGAAAGAAAATTATATCTGTATTAAAGAATGTGGAAGAAAGATACAACCATATGCCTTGATGTTGTCAGGTTCCTTCCAACACTTCCTTGCTTCCCACACACTTCTTGCTCCAATGGATTTTGAGACTGTGTATCTGATAGCTACTCACAATCTATCTTGACAAAGAAAATCTCAAAGCCACTCTAACCAAGCTAACAATCTCAAGCCAAAACAAATTCTAACCATTTCCATGAGAGCTCCTCTCCTTTTATAAGATGAAGAGGATAAGGTGAGGAGGTTAGGATGATCCCACTAAATCATTAAAGAAAGTAAGATCCAAACCGTTTGGAGGCCACCTCACCATAGAAGATTCTCCTTCTAGAAGCATCGAGAATATGCTCATTTTTCCCATGTACGAAGGCTTATGCACCCTAGCTATAATGTAGCCTATGGAAACTCCATAGCCTAGCTATAGCGAAACCTGCAGAAATCAGGCATTTCCGCACCTTGTATATAGTACAACCTGCGAAAATCCTCCTTAATATGGTTTTTACAAAGGAAAATCCAATTTCTTCTCTCGGGCAAAGTCTGTCTCCCTTCTTTCTTCAGGAATTCAGGCCACTGACCCTTCTAAAGGAAACATATAGGTTTACATCATTAACGGTCATAAGGGTGAGGAAAATAATGTGTAACAGAGAGCCCCCCAAAGTATGACGTTAGAACAGAGTGATAGCTGAAATACTTTGTCAAGTGTGTGTAGGGAACAAGGAACACGTCGGTTGGAAACCTGCCAACAAACAAGGAAATATAGTACAATAATATATCATCACTGAGGTAGGAATTCCCATACTCAGAATACAAATGAATCAAAGCATAAATGTTGACATGAAAAGATCCATGTCAAGTAATATAGTTCATGTCTACCAAACATACACTGTGGATCCATGCCATTATGACTCAAATCTGAACATAGCCACCAAAAATACACTGTGGATCTATGTGTTAAAGACTCAAATTTGAACATAGCCATGAGACATACAATGTGGATCTATGTAACAATACACTGAATATACTACAATGCAACCTGAATTTGTCAGAAAATATCTAGGGTCTTCATCTCCACCACTCTATAGTACGAATCTAACCATGCGAATATATGTGTTGAAGTCGAACATGGTAGAAACCACTTGATTACCGGTCATTAATGAATACCATTAACAAGTGCGAGGGAAATCACCATTAATGTCAATGACACCCAAGGTACACTAGTACAATCCAACGAATGTGGATCAATGAGATGAGGTCGAACACTCGGTGGAATCTCCCGATCAGGGGTCAATAGTGAAAACCCACTGTCGAAAGCGAGGAAACCTACCATTGAGGCATGCAAGTTCCAAGGTACCAATTAGTTTCTAAGTCTAATTCTTGGATAATGAGTTGAAGTCGACAGGAAAAGACTCGTCACAAGAGGGCCTTAACGTATCCCCCATCAATGACACTAAACGGGTAAAAACATTTGATGTAGATCTGAGTAACAAGTTATATAGAACTCACTCAGGGATGTCCAGTGCAATAGAAGGCTTAAGGATTGTAGAAATGTCTGATGCAATAGAAGTCTTTCTGGGTTGAACTCCTCTTTGAACATATTGATGACACGACAACTGTCTTGGAAACACCGACTCAACAATAGGGATCACAGACCAATGGGAACCTTATAAAGGAGTATGATTAAGAGACACATGGATTTTCCAACCTAGACACAAAGAGAGTGAAAGGGTGTCATGTTCAAAAATGACTCTTCCATGGAATACAGGTTTAGACACATTTCTTTCCCAAATTTCCCCCACCATTTCTGGCGAGTACCTCTTTATTTTTACACAAGCTTGAGGAGGATAACATATGCTTGAAATGTAAGCTCATCCTTCGGACGAGTCCCTCAGAGTATGTTTAACAAATCCTAAGAAGGAGTGGTTCGGTTCCATGTGGGACTTTCAATGTTTGTTTAATGAGTCCAAAGATAGAAAACTCGGGGGGTTTTTATATTTATAGAGTCTGAAAAACACATTAAAGAGAACTTTCTCAGTTCCTTTTTTGTAAAGTAATCCGACGAGACCAAAAAAGTGATAAAATATCGCCCATCGAATGTTTTCTTCAAAAAATTTTACGAGCATGAAAAGAACAAGGTCACTCTGCAATCTTTTCGGTTTTATGGACTGTGAAAAGAGCTTAAAGGGAACTCTAGGGGGTTCCTTTTTCGTATAACCTTTATGAGTTCGAAAAAGTGATAAAAGTATACTTGGTTACATTATCATTGATTTACGAGCACGAGAAAGAAAAAATACTAAGCTCGGTAACTTATTCTCATGTATTTACAAGCATGAGAAAGAACAAAGACAAAGCTCGGGATTGTTTTCATTTTTATGCAAGATTTAAAACAAAAAAAAACTATGCTTGGGATAGATTTTATTTTTTCACAAGCTTAAAACTAAACAAAACTATACTTGGACCTAGTTTCATTTTTACACAAGCTCGAACCAGAGGAAACTATGCTTGAGGCAGGTGGTTTCATTTTTACACTAGCTTGAACCTGAACAAACTATGCTTGCGACTTCCCAATGCATGGTTGGTACTTATCCCCCAACTTAAGTAGCTAGTGGCTTAACTTCAGTATGGAGTCTAGAGGTTAGAAGCATTGCCCCCTAAGCTTCATTTCATCCAACTGAAAAGGAGAATGAAATGAAGCTTCAAATACTAGACAAAGGAATTGACTCAAACAGAGAGGGGGAAGTTGTTTCATTTTTTAACGAGCTTGACACAGAAACAAGAAATATGCTCATAAGATCTGTTTCATTTTTTAACGAGGTTGCCACAAAGACACAAAAACTATCCTCCTAGCTGGTTTCATTTTTTAATGAACTTGAAATCAGAAAACCATGCTCAAAGCGCTTCATGATCATGGCTTCCAAGAGGACAATGCTCTGGAAGGATACCATGTCAAGGGACAAAACTCGATCATGGCCTCCAAGAGATCTTCACTTGATGAAATAAACATGCTCTAGAAGAAACACGTGTCGAGGGTCGCGATAGGGTTAAGGATGTCAGGCTCCAATAACCCTACCAAAGATATCACCATGTCAACTACTAGATCCAAGTCATTGTCATCGGCAGCGGAAGGCATGGGAGACAACACCACATAATTGACCTATGGCAGGGGTGACACCGTCGGCATATAAGAACCATTTAGGGAGTTCATTGAGTGGATGGTCAAGTCAGGGCCAACAAATGAAAGTTGATCAATGGTAACAACTCTTCCATCGTGTGGGAAATATATCACACGAAAAAGAGTGGACACGATAACTTTCATGTCATAGACATAATCTCACCCAAGGAGTAAAGAAAAATCCAAGGGGTCTTGGACTACCATGAAATCAATAAAGACAGTTTTCCCTCCCAAAGTTATAGGAAACTGAGGAAGTGTCCCTAAAGGTTGGTTGGTTCTTATGTTGAAAGCTAATAGATTATGTGTAACTGGCACAAGATGAAGACAACCCAAATCTTGCCAAGAAAGAGAGGAAAAAATACTAACGGACGCACCTGTTGGACACACCTACCACACTTAGAGGGGGGGGGTGAATGAGTGTGGAGCTCTTTTTCCAAAAACTTCCCTCTTGGGCAAAAACTCATCAATTAACATTCAACATTTATTCATTACCCATTGCTGTCAATTATAACTAGTTATATGTAGGCACATATCAGCAACATATATCATCAACATATCATCAATCAATTCATCATCACAATGGACACAAAGAACACAAGATGTATGTACAATTTTATTTTTATTATGAACTACAATCCTTGGCTTTATCAACAACAACTGAATAGAGTACAACTCTACAAGAGCACCAACTCTATATGCAAGACTCAACTTACATTCCCAGCACCAACTGAGATGAGGCAACAATCCTCAACAGATATCAATCTGTCAATAGGTACGTGACCTGTCAGTAGTGCAGCCCGCGTGTGAACGCGCCCTGGCTCACTATAACCCGCGTGTGAACGTGACCAATGTATAATGCATCAATCATCTACTTCTAAGAAACTAGGGTTTTGATTTTCTTCATATGCTTAGAACCCTTCTGTCTTCCACTGTCCAAATTGACCCATAGCCAGTCACAACACATCCAAGCTCTCCAATAGCTTTCTCATGCTCCACATCAAATCAATATGAATGCTATCTCAATCATGTATAAATAGCTAGTATACCATAGAAATCATGTCACTACTGAATCACAAGAGTGTTGCTCACTCCATCAACCATATCAACCAAACTGAGCCATATCATAGGAGCCATACCGAGAATGCCCTAAGCATTCACAACATATCAAACAATAGCATCTATCAAGACAATAATGTAACCATACCAGTGTCTTAGTGATAGATCTAAGGCCATAGAATGCAGATCTGGAACCTATCTCATCATCCAAGAGCTTGGAACCAACTCAAACACAAATCTCCATGAGGTTATTCAGTCCATGCTCCCTGTCCACAGTTAGCCCACATGTACACGCACCCTATACACAGCCAGCCTATGTGTACACGCACCCTATACACAGACAGCTCGCATGGGCATCAGAAAATAGGGTTTTCCATGACTCCGAGACTCTTGCCGTCAAGATCTTCGACATTGCCAAAACTTTGATGCGTCCATGAGATCCTCCTCTCGCTCTCTTCCTTAGAATAGATCTTCAATCATGCTCAAGAGATCCACAACAATAAGATTCTCTCACAAGAAGCTCTCCATTGATCCACAAAAGGGATTCTTACCAAAAATACATTTTACAAGAGATCCTAGCTTCTTATTTATACTTTCATCTTCTAGGTCACTTAACCCATTTTTAGGTTACTTAACCCATTTCTAGGTCACTTAACCTATTTTCCTTATTTTAGGGTTAACCACTTTCCGTGAATAGAAAGTTCTCCAATACTTTATCATTTAAATATTCCTTATTGATTTTGTCACTTTACTTTATCATTTAAATAATCCATCTTGATTTTGTCACTTTACTTTATCATTTAAATAATGATTTCTTCTTTTCAAGCACTTTTACTTCTTTGACCTTTTGGGGCTTCAAGACTTCATATGGGGGTCCTCCAAGTTCATAAGGCCATAACTCTCAAACCGTGAGGAGTTATGTGACATTCCACATACCACCAGAAATGGCATGTCAAGCACTATCCATATAGGATAGTTTCATCAACAACTTCATTGATCTTCATCTCATTATTCCACATACAAGCATGGGTCCTCCAACCATTCTTCTAGGATAACTCATTCCATAAAGCGTCTTCCCTGAGGGATTTCACCATAAGGGGACCACTTTGGAGTTCATCCATTTGTGCACCTTATCAACCATGATAAGACACTAATTATTCATCTTTGCATCGATTGGTTTCCATTTGGACATATATATTTCTCATCAAGGGCATCATATCAATCAATTACTTGACATCAATCAATGACATCAATTAAACCAAATCATTTACATCAATGACATATGATCCAACAATCTCCCAAATAATCAAACCATTGGCATCAATGACAACATGATCCAACAATATCCCCCTTTGGCATTGATGGCAATACCAACATTGATGTTAACTCCAATTACCAATATTGATGTCAACATGTAGACAAGGCATGCTCTACATCAATAGTCAATGTGACTATCTTTCTACATCAATCTCTCCCCATCAATTGACATCAATCATATCAATGTGATTATCCTTTTTATTATACCATTGTGTGATCTCACCATGATAATACATCAATGTGATTATCTCTCCCCCTTTGACATCAATGGAAAAGGGCCATTCTCCTCTTGGGGCTGCTCCCCCTGTCTTGTTTCCGCTGTATAATCTCTCCCCTTTTGAACAAGGGATATCAATATGATGTAATGCTGAAAATACATCGAACATACTCCCCCTGTGACTATCACTTCTCCTGGAATTATGCTTTTGTACTCTTTCTTCAAATATAGGTCTCTTTTCTAGGTATGTATTTGATAAATATCTCCTCCTAGAATCATGGGAAGAAGAATGACTCCCCCTAAGGGTATGTCTCCCCCTATATTCTCTGCAAGATGAACAATATGTTACCATATGATGATCCTTGGACTTGTTCATGCATCAAACTTGTGACATACAAAAGATATGTCATCAATGAAATAGAGAAACATGAACAACATATCTACCAAGTGCATTATGTACCAAAATGTGCCCACCATGCACAACACCCATGTACATCACCATATTCATCAACAATGTGCCAAAAGATATCATCCATGAAATGTTTCCACCATATGCCAATATGTGCATCTACCAATATGTCAACCATGTGCATCTACCAATCATAAGATATACCATCCATGTACACCACCAGATTATTTTACATAATCCAATAGATGAGCATTTGATCAACATCAATCCATACTCTTGGGTTAGTGCCATGCACCCAAGATTTATTTTCTATCATAACCTTGCATGATCTCACCATGAAAACCTGCAACAAAAAGTGTCAGATCCTACAATAAACAATGTCAGACCCTGGAATACAGAGTTATACCATCACATTAAACTCCAAGCAATGTGCATTTCCTTTTTCCCAAGTCTTTACAATATACACGCAGCCTGCTGCACAACTGAGCACGTGTGTACACAACCTATTCAAGGTCAGAACGCGTGGACACGCGACTGTCACCATTGTTACCTGTGTGTTCCTTAGTAGATGACACATTTGAACTTCCCTTCAATCTTTCATTCTGATCTAGCTACTCTGTCTTCTTCACCCACTTCTGTAGATGACTTTTCTCTTCAGAACTTGAGCTCTGAGTATCCATATTTTCAAAGATGTCTCCCTTTCTTACTTCATTCCTTCTTCTATCCATTCTATGTGAAGTCCTCATCATGGACATAAGGCCATAACTCTCAAACCGTGAGGAGTTATGTGACATTCCACATACCACCAGAAATGGCATGTCAAGCACTATCCATATAGGATAGTTTCATCAACAACCTCATATATATTCATCTCATTATTCCACATACAAGCATGGGTCCTCCAACCATTCTTCTAGGATAACTCATTCCATAAAGCGTCTTCCTGTGAGGGCTTTCACCATAAGGGGACCACTTTGGAGTTCATCCATTTGTGCACCTTATCAACCATGATAAGACACTAATGATTCATCTTTGCATCTATTGGTTTCCATTTGGACATATATCATTCTCATCAAGGGCATCATATCAATAAATTACTTGACATCAATTAAACCAAATCATTTACATCAATGACATATGATCCAACAATCTCCCAAATAATCAAACCATTGGCATCAATGACAACATGATCCAACAACACTTTCGTATATCAGTGTCCGAGGAACATCTCGACCACAAACCTGTACTATAATCTGGAAAGGGATGTGAGAGGGAAGAAGAGGTCCAGTTAGCACACGCCAATTGAAAAGGATGGACTCATTACTTGAAGGGGGTTCCATGGGAGAAGGAGGAATCTCCCCCAGCACAGTAGAATTTGTGTCAACGCAAAAAACGTGAGCCATATAGGGTTTACTCTTGAGCGGGAGAGTAGGATCGACTGATGACGAGATGAGATCGACCACTTGGGTTTCATTCTCCAAGGGGAGAATGGGTTTGACAGGTGGAAACGGATCGACCACTTGGGTTTCACTCTCTAACGGGAGAGTGGGATCAACCAAGGATGGGATTGGATCAACCACTTGGTCAACTGGTTCAACTGAGGATGTGACCATATTGACCACTCGATCAACAATACTAACCGATGAAGGGGTTGGATTGATCGTTCCATCGACTACAGGTGGGTTGAGAGTAATCTTGTGATAAGCAAATGGAAGTTGAGGTTGTGAAACAATCATGTCTTCAAGGAATTTCGAGGCTTCACCCATACAAGGGAAAAGGTGAGTTAGATGACTCCCTTTGAATAACATGCATGTGAACTTGAATCTACTTTTATTCTTCCCAACAGTATCTTGACTAGTTGACAGGAGGTCATTATCATGTTGTTTAGAGGAAGATGACATGGTTTGGCGAGGGTGTGTAGACCATGCTTCTATAACCTTGGATAGACTAGGGAAATCCTTAAGAAGATGGCTACCCTTACAAAGCTTGCAAGGGTACTTGGGCTTATGTGTTGTTTGGTTGATCTTGACATCATCAACACTCCTAGCATGATTAACAGTAACTAGTTGTTTTCCAAGATGTCTGGCAGTGGTTGGAAGTTTGGATCCTTGCTTATTTTTTTTCTTCTTATTCTTCTTATTCTTCTTCTTTTTAGCCACCAGGTTACTATATTTAGAGCTTTCACTCGGCGAAGAATATGAAATGGAATAAGACCTTGCAAGTGAAGAAGGTGAAGAAGATCTTACTGGTGAAGAAGGTGAAGGATCAACATGAGGTTGATTCTCTTGGGGGGAAGTTCTTACAACTGAAGCACTAATTGCATTCGGGATTACTTGAGTGGAAAAAAACCATACCAGTAATCCAATTGTGAGACCAAGAAGGCTCAAAGTAGCAATGTGAGGAGGACCAATGTTTCCATAAGAAGGAAAAACAAACGTTTCCCCTGGAGCAGGGGTTCCTTCATTGGTCATTTTGGGAACTAACACCATTAAAACAAAGATCCAATATAGAGTCCACTAGGGAAAACAAACAGCACACGCTAAAAATCTAGTAAGAAATCAAGCAAACAAAACCTTCTCAGAATGAACAAACTAGTTGGTGATGAAATCCAATGTCGCAAGAACAATGTAAGAAAGGGCTGAGATAGAGAGGGAGAAAAAGTTACATTGACGACCTGCTTAACGGACTTACACCCTGGTGCAAGTTCCCAAACATAATCATGGGTATACCCTCCAAGGAGGCCGAATGAGTCTGGCCAACGTCGATTCCAGGTACCGTGAAGACTTGCCCCTCCACAGTCACCTTATGTAAATACCCAAAAGAGATAGGCCACTAAGGTTTCCAATGATGACAGTGATGCCTAGGAAAACAATCGACAGTCTGATCCATGCACAAGGGAAGGATATCTAGCCCGAAATCAACTTGAAAGGCTTCCACTCATCATTTTGGGTATACCTTCAAGAGACCCCCATAATATGTGCAATCTCTACACCAAGACCAACAAAGCAGGGTGAGTAACTCTGCTAGTCTCAATGCGACCTCAAGTTTGACCCTTGTGTGAGAAGGGCTTCCTAGGACAAAATGTAGCAAGTTGATTTCACCGCTCCCTAACTCAATATTCTATGTTTTTTCACAGCTTTGGAAAGTTATCTTTCACACCTACTCCAAAGAAATACAACTAATCTAATGTAGTTTTGCTACTAGAAATTATAAAAATGTCTAATCAATTTTTATAAGCGCTTTATTTTTAATGTTGTTGTTACTCAAAAGGAAGATGGTGTGGACAATATGATGTTTTGATAGACTCAAAATTTATGTAAAGAGATGAAGATGCAATATTTTCATTTCAATGAATGCTATGCTACGAGAAGGAGAAAACATTTATCATTCCCAAATGTACAATGTCTCAAAATTTTAATAAACTCATCAATATCAATATCTTCAAGAAATGAGACAAAGAGACTGTACACCAATATATTTATCATTCCCCAATGGAGTCACCAATTTTGTTATTGGATAAATCGGTGAATGTGGACATAAACTAATCTCCCTAGATCCACCTGGATCTAGAACAAAATAAGACATGACATGACGTTTTCCCTAAGTTGCTACCATTGAATTTACTACCAAAGAAGGAATAGATGACATACTTTTAGATATCTCTTCCTTATATCTCTGTTGTCCCTGCTTCGCTCCAGTGCTCTTGTGAGATCATATCTGCAATGACAAAAACCAACCAAAGTGAAAGAAACAATTGTAGGTTTAATGGAAACATAAACATGTGATCAAGGAGTCATGTAATAAAACACTAATGATTTTATGGGAAAGAAACATGTCACCGTATTATATTAAGTAAAAGTGGAAGATACAACCAAATTGACTTGATGTCACAAGTTCCCTTTCAGTGGTCCTTTGTTCCAACACACACATACACTTGCTCCGAATTTGTATTAAGATGGTCCACAAAAGCTTGATGGAAAAATGGAGGCCTCAAGCATTAGTTGTAATAGGATCCTTCACACAGTCTTCAGCCTATTCTTTCAACAATTCTTTGCTCAATCTTGCTTAACCTTTTCCATGAGAAACCCATCACTATATAGGAGAAGTTGGAGTGGTTACAAGGATGAGGATGATCCCACCAAATCAAAGAAGCCAGTAAGACCACAACCATACGGATCCCACCTCACATTCTAGAAGATTCTCTTTCTAGAAAATTTGTGAAACTTCTTCCTTTCCTTAGCTTCAAATGCTGCCACACCCTGCCTATATAGCAGCATGTGGAAATCATGAGAGCCAGGCATAAAGAAGCCTGCAGAAATCAAGGATTTTCGTACTGTGTACCACTGTCAGCCTGCGGCATCATTCTAAAAATATGCTTGGAAGGGAAGAACTTAGTCATTTTTCTCATGTAAAAGATTGTTTTGAGAGCCTGAACACATGCCTATAGAGTCATCATCAGAGTGACCAAAATAATGTGTAATAGTAGTGGATCTTGGCAGCATAGAAAAGAGAAAGGGGGTCTCATCACGAGCCAACCTTCACATTTCCCTGAAATTCTTGTGGGTAACATTTCCACCATTGGTCACCACGCTAGGGAAGTGTCCCCTAACTAGGCTCTTGAAATAAAAAAACAATAAGAATAAATATAAAAGGAATGAATGGGCTTGGAAACATTTGCATCCATGACAGGTGCAACTCACTGTCTTTAGAGGAACCCACAAGTAAGCCATGCATTTCCCTCCTATCACTTCACCCCTTGCCCAAACATCCCTTAACATCTAATCCATTCACATGGCCTAGGTTTGAATTCTCCTAGAAACATCCCACATCCAATGAACATTATCCCAATAGGAGGTCCTAGCGTTCCCTCCAAACTTGGCTTCCAAATTAGTATAATGTCTTTGATCACTTGTCCGGGTAAAAAGGGTTTTATGCACATGTTTAATAACTTGATGATTAGATGTGATTGGCATTTCTATGATCTCTATGACTTATGAGCCCATGGAGGGCGTATCTGTTGATGTTGCAGGGCCACACCCAATGGCTAGATAGCCTGATGGATAGGTACACATGGGAAGATGATTAGTTCATACTTCCATAGAGCTAAAATCCCACCGGATGGATGTTGAGACCCCAACAGGGGGTAGATATAGATCATAGGATTGCACTAGAGAGAGAGGAGGATGTTCACCAAAGGCAACCTGACAGGCCTAGACCTAGGGGGGTTGTTCCATTTCCACCATAATGTAGGCCTTGGAATGCCCATGACATCACCCAGGTCACCCATGATGTCATCCAATGTTTTGGGATCTTATGGAGGCAGTTGTGTGCCGAGTGGCATGTGTGGCAGGTTCCTGAGGCCCAAGAAGGCCTAACGTTTTGCTCTAGGAGGCCAATGTTGCCCAAAAAGGGCCTAACGTCACCCTAAAATGGGATGAAGTGAACTTAACAACTTGTTTTAGGGTTTTATTATGACATTTAATGTAAAAAATGGATATTATTTGTAACTTTCCATGTCGACCTTTTTGACCTAATTGGGGTCATTAGTATTGTATAAATCAAGGGAAATTACCACTTATTTTTGGATCATCTTGCACTCAAAGTCATGAGATCTAAAATTTGTGCCCTACTTAGGGTTTTATGACTTAAATTTAGTGTGCACTTGTTGAAGGAAGGCTAATATTGGTGTTTTTTGGCATTTTCTTGGTGGAAAGTCTTCGACTAGGTGATATGGTAGATTATTCTTGGTGAATGTAAGTAAAATTCTGAAATTCTTCTTTCTTTTGAATGGTTATAGTATCTTTACTTTTAATTTTTCTAAGATTATGAAATTGCTAGCTTAAAACCTTAGGATATTAAGAACATGTTATTGTCCTTGTCTGAATAGCGTTTCACCTACTAGATTGTGCCAAGGAGTCGTTTTCTTGTAGCCATTGCTAAGGGCCTTTCCATTGCAATACCCTAGAACTTGTTGTTTAATCTTAACCATCATTTGCTTCATCTGTGATTCAAAGAGGGATGAAAATATACTAATTCCTAGGGTTACCTACACCTTAGTATTCATTTTCCTCTAGGGTTTGGTGGTTGAAGCCTTGGCTTACCAACACTTCATTCATCAACCCCTCTTGTCTTTGGATCTCCTATTATCATTCTTTTTCTTCAACATTTGTTGCCACTTTATTGACTCCATTTTCCCTAAGAAAGCATTAGTCTAAGTCCTCCCTAGAGTAATTGATCAACACTACCTTCAAAACCTAGTCTTTGAACAACCTACTAACACTTTCTAACCCTAGAATAGCTTGATCTACTAACCTACTTGTTGTTGTTACTAAAGTAAGTTACAACCATTAAATGCAGCATTAAAATATCATAAAGCAATTGTAAACGCTGAATTATACTTTGTATTATGTGCTTATGTCAAATGCTAATATTATGACTTCAATGGTTAATGGTTTTCAGTCATTTTGAAGCTAGTTTCAAGACATTTGATGTGAAGTATTGTTCTATAAACTTTGTTGTTATAAGATTTATGTTTACTTTATCATATTCAACAAATTTCTTTATTTAAGAAAGTCAATGGTTTTATGAAGTGCTAACCAACAAGTTATCTTGGAAATATATATTTTTCATGTTGCTTTGTTCTGGGAAGGTACACTTCTAGTTTGTTATCTCTTCATTGGTTATTTAAACCGGACTTTTTGATCAGTGGTGACTTGTGAGAGGGGACCTTTACCTAGTTATTTTCCCTTTTCCTTATCAAAACTCCAGGTCATCTGTACGTCTCCCCTAGGACTACCCTAAATAGAAAGATACATCCTATTGAGGTGACAGTTATAGGATAGTCTCTCATTACACCAATTTTCTTTCCATTTACCTTTTCTTCTATCAAAGTACAAATTGTGCGATAACAAGCCCATAACATGTCTTCTCGTAGCTCGAGCATATGTGAGGTTCACATGGATGGTTATTATGTCCATGTGCTCTCCATGTGCTCATTGTAATCTCATTTTCATGTTGACACTCCAACTCTTATATCAATGTCACTAGCAAGCACTTCCTGTCGAGATAGTGCAACAAAACTACTGTGTTGCACTAGGCTATGAGTCAATGAGGAGATGGCTAGTTGTACTTGTTGCAAGATTTTTGCAACAAGAGGATGTTGGGTAGGGGGGTTAGGGACCTAAGTTGGGGTCATTCCTTTCATTCTCTCAGTCCTCTAAAGACCCTCGACCCACCCCATGGAAGTAACCAATGTCAAAGTAGTTGACATGCTTACCCATAATAAAATCAGCCCATAATTTCCTCATAAAATATAAGGGCATCTCCCTGTTATTGTTGGGAGGTTTATCAAAAACCATGTATCACCTATCCATCCAGTTTTGACTAATCTGGGGATGGAAGCGCCAATCAATGAAGATGTGTTTCTTTTTAAATGGTAGTTCTTGTCCATTTCTAGGATCCCTAAAAATAGACAATATTTGTTGTTTTGAAATGCCTAGTTTTTTTACTTGGTTTCTGTCCAAACTAATGCTATAGTACTCATACATTCATTCCCTATAATCAGAAATGGAGGTCAATTTTCCTTGGGAACCTGCAATGGAATGCACAATGATGTCCAAAGAAGTGGCCAAGTAGACTCTGTTAGGCTCTCTAGTCTCCCTTAATTGTTCCTCAAGTGTTCATAATATAACCAAACCCTCATCAATTTCAATGTTTACATTGTGTGGTGGTGGTGTGTTGGGGTTTTGATCTTCTTGGTTTTATTTTGAGCAGTTTAAGTTGTCTCGGGGTTCCATTGTATTATATATGATGCAATTTAAAAGTCATGGCATGTAAAATAGATTCCTTTTTTATTTAAAATAAAAAATTACAATTTTTTTTTAATTTAGATTATTGGGAAAAAAATGCTACATTGTAATGACTAAATTGGATTAAAATTAAGAAAAATGTAACATAACTAGACACGTTGCCCCCCCCCCTCCCTTTCTTTGTCCTCTCTAGGTCCACTATATTTTCCCAATGAGATAAGCATGAGCGTAATTTGTGAATAATGGGCACAAATCATGCTTGGGTCCTTTAAATATTTTTATTAGTAAGAGAGAGTGCACGTTCTTAGGACTGCGCATGTGATCTTAAGATCGTGCACACGGTTTTTCCACTAAACCTATGTGGAAATCCACGTGGATTTTCTGCCATGTCGAAACCTATAGGTATAGGAACGCGTGTGCATTCCTAAGAATGTGCATGTGTTCCTGCGAGTGTGCATTCTTAATCAGGCCCTTGCCACTTTTTCAGCCATAAACTTATTACACTCACCCTATGATAGAATTAGGACATTTATATAATAAAATAGCCTTGAAACTCATAATTTTCAATGTAAAAGAGAAGAAAGATGAGGACACCCTCTGAATATCCAAGGAAGAACTAAAAAATAAATCACAAATTGAGACAAATTGCCTCAAAGAAGTAAAGAAGTTGAGAAAAAATGAACATAAAGACAGGTTGATCCAAGTTAAGGTAATCTTTATTGACCATAAATATGGCATACTTATCAAAACTTCAAACTTAAAAGGGCCAAGAATATTTATCAATGAAGACCACATTCCATGGGACCAAGTTGAATTAAGGAAGTTGAAAAGGTGAAATAAGCTAGGAAGAAAGGGAAATGGGAAATCATTTGTAATCGAAAGTCTATTATTAGGGATAGAGACTAGAATGATAAGAATAAATTGAAATTTGGGAAACTCTGGATGCTCTCTTGTAAATTTTTTTTTCCATGGAGTAAAGGGAATATACTAAATTGGATCTCGAGTGACATTGATATTGTTTTATTGGTTGAAATTTGGTAGCATGAAGAAATAGACATCCCTAATATATAAGGCTTTTTTATGTGGTCAACATGGAACAAGAAGTCCTCCCATAGAGGGGTTGGAGGCATAGATTGTTACATAAAAATGAACATATTTCCTTACATTCGACTTCATAAGAAAGATCCTCCCAATCAATACATATGCATGGAGATATCAGATATTAACGTTAAGAAGATTTATATAGAAATATGTTATTCCACACCTATAAACTCTACTTTTTATACAAAAATAAAATCTAGATAAGAATTCTCCCTATAAAATCTTAGAGAAAGATATCTACAACATGAAAAATGAGGGAAATATCCTCCTGTTAAGAGAATTTAATGCTAGAAATGCAACTAATCAATATATTACTTTAAGTAATGATTTCGACCCTAATCCTTTATGGCTAGATGAGGACCTTGTTTTAAATAACAGATACAAAAGAAAATGTAAAGACTTGATCGTGAAGTTGTTTGGTACTGAGCCAATCAATCTATGTAGTTCTCAAGATTTAATAATTATCAATGGTCTAAGGAATTGGAAAAAATCTAACAAGAAGACTTGTATCCATGGGTTGGGAAGTGGTGTCATTGATTACGTAATATAAAATATATCCCCGTGTACAACCAAATAGTAAACTTTGATATTTTAGATGACCATGAACCTGGATCTAATCATAGAAATTTAACCTTAACTGTAAGATTTTGTAAATGTGTTGAACCTGCATAGAATAGATCTAGCTAAACAAAAATACACACATTTGTAGAGAGAATTGGATAAAGAAGAATAAGGAGAGAAAGAATGAAAGAATTCTCATTAACTGTTATGAATAATGAATAATTTACACATTGTATACTCTGTATAACTCAATGAGTGCATTGGAGGAGAACCATTACACCATAGTGGTGGTCTAGAGTGATCTGGAGACACACCAGTAGTTACAGGAGTGAAATGCCACCTAGTATAGTCTCTCAGACAGTTATGGGAGTGAACTACCACCTAGTCTAGTATCTCAGGCGGTTATGGGAGTGAATTGCCACCTAGTTCAGTTAACTAGTCAACTAGTCTTCAGTTAACTGACTGAATAGAGAGTAGTGAGGAATTAACTCAGGGAATCAAGGGTAATGCACCATTTTGGTGATGATACCAAGGAAAGGTCAAATTATCATGGTGATGATCCCAATGTTGCACGGTGACAAAACCAATGCATCATCTAAACTCAACTCAACTAGTCAAACTGAAGTGTCGACTGAAAGAGAATATTATCCAAGTGGAATATTCTCCCCTAAAATATAGGAGACTGGATAATGACTAATTATGAATAATAAACAAGGAAAACCCTTAGGAAAAATAAATCCTAGGTGTGTGTGAAGTAACTCCAGCACCCCCCCCGAACATCACTATGGTGAAAATAAAGAATGGGTCCCACCAACGAGGCCATGTTAGGTACCCAAATACAAAAGATACATTGAAATAAAGTGAGGAAGGAGGGAAAACCTCATGGGAAAATCCCCCCCTCAAGGTACAATGTATGTAAAAATAAGAACTACAGTTGATAGGCAATTGTTTCCTTCACTCCAAGATGACTTCGCAGAGAATTGAACTCCTGCTCAGTAAAGGTCTTGGTGAATATGTCTATCATTTGTTCTGCTGAAGGAAAGAACTGTAATTCAATGATCCCCTCATGTACTAAGTCCCATATGTAGTGGATGTGGATCTCAATGTGCTTTGTTCACTGCCTCTAAACTGGATCTCTGCATAACTTCAAAGTGCTCTGGTTGTCACACCAGATGATGATCGACCGATGAAACTGAATGCCCAACTCAGTGTGAAAATGTTGTAGCCACATATCCTGAATGGTTATGTTAACTACCCCTTTGTACTTTGCCTTAGCTGAATATAGAGAAATGATAGCTTGCTTCTTGCTCGACCAACAGATAGGCCCAGAACCAAGAATGAGTGAGTAATCGGATGCGAACTTGTGATCAGTGATATCACCAACCCAGTCATAATCAGTAAACCCGATGAGATCTAATGTATAGTCTGTTTCATAATGAATCCCAAAGGTGATGGTGCCCTGTACGTATCTAAGGATACACTTTGCATCTTTCCAATGTAGCTCATGTGGTTCTTGCATGAAATTGGAAACTGCGCCAACTGCATATGAGAGGTATGGTATGGAGTGTGTGAGATACAAAAATATCCCCACTAGTTGTCTGTATAGTGTGTTGTCAACCAATGGAGTCTCCCCGCCATCCTCAAGTTTGAATCTTGATAGGAAAGGAGTTGGAGCAGACTTGCAGTCTGTCATGTGAAATATCTCAAGGAGATCTCATGCATACTTGGCCTGAGATAGTTTGATGTCTGATACATCCTGACTGATATCGAGTCCAAGGAAGAAGTGTAGCGGACCCATGTTCGTCATCAAAAACCTGTCGTGTAGAATCCTCTTGACTGCAGCAATCACTGAAGTCGAGAAACCGATGATCAACAAATAATCAATGTACATAACTAAAACTAGAAGTGAATCAACCATCCCGAGCATGTAGACATTCGTGTCTGATTTACAACATACAAATTTCTGTGACAACAGGTAGGAGTCCATCTTGGCATACCACTCCCTCGGATCCTGGTTGAGGCCATAAAGGGACTTCTTCAATTGACAAACCAAATATGAGTCCTGCATAAATCTCTAGGGTTGTTCCATGTAGATCTCCTCAAAGAAATCATCGTGAAGAAATGCATTCTTCACATCCATCTGATGGACTTCCCATCCTTTGGTTGCCGCAATGGCAAGTGCCAATCGTATGGAATCCATCTCTGCTACTCGAGCGAAGGTCTCATCATAGTCAATACCATGATACTGATGAAAGCCTTTGGAGACAAGCCTGTCTTTTCATTTGTTGATATGTCCATCTGTTGTGCTCTTGGTCCTCTAGACCTATCTGCATCTAACAAGTTTCCTCCCAGAAGGAAGGGGAACTAGATCCAAAGTCTAGTTATCGAGGAGGGAGTTGTACTCCTCCTGAATGGAAGATTCGCAAAAGGGATTTCCAGCAGCCTCACCATAAGACTGTGGATCTGAAGACCAAACCAAGAAAATATGCCTGTAGGGAAATGGTTCAGTGGCAGTGAGTGCAACAGAAGGCTCCTCGAAATCAGATCAAGTCCTCCTAGTATCGAATGGATCACCAATGAGATCCCCTATATCCTGAAGAGTAGTATGTTCCAACTTGGGCCTTTTCTCTGGCTCTACAACTGCATCTGGATGCTATGAATCTACATCCAACTTTAATAACTCTAAATATGAATCATCTGAGTCCTATGAATCAGAACTCTCATCTGAAGAAGATTCGACATGTGCATAATCATCATCTCAGACAGGTGGAAGAATGAAGGTGTCTGCATGCGGATGTTGAGGTCCATGCGAGACACTTTCCTCGAATTGGAAACTTTGCTCAATGATGAGCTAGTCCAAGGAAAGATCAATAAACCTATATCCCTTCACACCATTCGGGTATCCAATAGAAATTCACTTAGTGCTCTATGGATCAAGTTCCTTCCTCTTTTCAGAGGGAATATGGGCCCATGCACGTGAACCAAAAATGTGAAAGTGGGTCACTTCTAGTTTGAGGCTGCTCCAAGCCTCGTAGGGGGTCTTACCCTTGACAGAACTATGGGGAGATATATTTTGGATGTATGTTTCACAATTAAGTTCTTCGGCCCATAGTCTTTGTGGTAATGAATTTGCATGCAACATGCAAGATTTCATATCCTTTACAGATCTATTTTTTCGCTTAGCAACTCTGTTTTGCTGTGGAGTATAAGGAACTATGTGTTGCAAATGAATCCCTACCTCATGGAAAATATTATTGATCTCATGATTTACATACTCTCCCCCGTTATCAGTTCAGAGGACTTTGATCTTCTTTCTAGACTGTGTCCCAACCAAGGCTTTGAAATATTTGAGGTGTTGAAAGACCTCATATTTTTTCCTAAGAAAGTAGATCCAAGTAAAATGTGAGAAATCATCAACAAAAATGAGAACAAACCTCGCTTTTTTGATGGATGGATGCGGAAAGGGACCCATAAGGTCACTGTGAATCATATTTAAAGGTGTAGAAGCTCGCTGAGACTTTCCTTTGTCGAATTTCTCTTGACGGTGTTTTCCGATAACACATCCCTCACATACTCCCTTGGAGAAATGGATGTATGGTAGACCATCAACCAATATGTTCTTGCTAAGATGTTTCATTTATCTGACATTCAAATGTCCAAACCTTTTGCGCCATATCCTACTACTTTCATCAACATGAGTAAGCAGTAAAGCAGAATCAGGTTCAAAGAATTGAGAAAAAGTAAACAATCTAGACTATTGATTTACCTCACTGGTACCAACCCTGGAGTTGGTTTGCATGTCATAGATGTCCACAAAATTTGGTGTGAATATGAATTTCTTTTCAGTTCCATAATTTGTCATCTGATACATGGAGAGAAGGTTGACATAAAGTTTGGGAATGTGCAACACATTCTCGAAGCTTCCATTGGTGAGTTCAATCCTTCCTTTGTCGGTGACTTCGATAGAAGAGTTGTCCCCCATCAGAATAGGAGGATATTTTCATGAATCCAATGAATATTATACTGCTTTTGATGCATCCATGTGATGTGATGCTCCTAAATCTATGATTCAAACATCAAAATAGGAGTTGATGGAAATCAAGGCATGGCTAGAATTGCCTTTCTTGGAATTCAGATCTTCTGACTTCTTCTTCTTGGCACCCTCAGGGATGTGATCTCCATGGTTGTTTTTCTGAAGTATTTGAGACATTATATCTATTCGTTTTTGCATGCATGAAGATTCTGAGTTGAATCCTTTGTGATAGTATGTGCATTTCTCCCCTTTTCTCCCCTTTTCCCCTTTGGATCTGGAGACATTGGTGAAGGGTTTTGTGTACCCTTCCTTCTTTGGATGTGCATG
Source organism: Picea engelmannii (assembly GCA_009831015.1). Lineage (NCBI taxonomy): Eukaryota > Viridiplantae > Streptophyta > Pinopsida > Pinales > Pinaceae > Picea > Picea engelmannii. Next base: position 320,981 of record ML798822.1, read on the forward strand.
ATCTTTCCATTTATATTTATCTTTAGATTTCTAATATTTTTGGCTGCCATCATGCACAGTGATTGCATGCGCCCTTGGGCCTTTGATTGTGCCCATGTTGATGAGCTTGGTTTTCTCTTGTGTCAGGGATTCAATAAAGTCCTCAAGAGAAGGCATCTTCCAGGTGTCTCTAGAGGTGAATTTGACAGTATGGAATGTAGATACGAATACAGAGAATTCAGGACCAAGATTGGAGATAATTTTGAGAACCATTTTTTTCTCCTCCTTCAATTTATCAACCCCGCAAGATTTGAGTTGCGATAGTAAATCCTTGAATTTTGTAAAGAAATCTTGGATATTCTCGAAGATTTTTGGATCCAATGTGAGAAGCTCCTCCTCCAGCATGTGTCCCCTCATATCATCATGTTTTCTAAAGATCCCTTCCAAGTTTGTATAGGATTCATTGGGATTCTTATAGGAAGATATATGAAAAAGGAGATCGGGAGAAATAAGACTGCAAATTGTTCTGAGTGCCTCATCCATGAGATTTAAGTACTTGTATTTTTCTATGGCTGATGCTTGTTATGTATCTGCATTCAAGGTTAACCTATACAATCCTTTGGTTCAGATATGTATGGCTATTTTCTCCTTCCATGCAAAATAGTTGTAAGGTGTAAGAATGAATTCTTTTTGGAATTCCATCTTTCCGCTGTATTCAATCTTTTGTACCTACAAACCATTTTGGTGTAGCTTCTTCTTAGAACTCCGCCAGCTTTGATACCATGTAAATGTTTTGAACCTTCACATAATAGATCTATCTAAACAATAATACACACATTTTCAAAGAGAATTGGAGAAAGAAGAAGAAGGAGAGAAAGAATGAAAGGATTCTCATTAATTGTTATGAATAATGAATCATTTACACATGATATACTATGTATAACTCAATGCGTGTGCACTGGAGGAGAAACAATGCACCATAGTGGTGGTATAGAGTGATCTGTACACACACCAACAGTTATGGGAGTGAACTTCCACCTAGTCTAGTCTCTCAGGCAGTTACAGGAGTGAACTGCCACCTAGTTGAGTTAACTAGTCAACTAGTCTTCAGTTAACTAACTGAACATAGAATAGTGAGGATTTAACTTAGGGAATCAAAGGTAATGCGCCAGTATGGTGATTATAGAAAGGCAAGGTCAAATTATCATGGTTATGATCCCAATGTTGCATTGTCACAAAACCAATGCAGCATCTAAACTCAACTCAACTAGTCAAACTAAAGTGTCAACTGAAAGAGAATATTCTCCAGGTGGAATATTCTCCCCTAAAATATAGGAGAATGGATAATGACTAATTATGACTAATAAACAAGGAAAAACCTTAGGAAAAATAAATCCTAGGTGTGTGTGAAGTAACTCCAACAACTTTTCCATGCGCAAAAGCTCTATTTAAAAGCACCATGATAACCAAAGGAATTTACTTTTTGAAAAATACAAGGTCAATCATTTCTTAAAAGACTTAAGCAATTATTTAAATATCATTTCATATCAAAACAATATTGTAGTTGACTATCAAAATTTTACAACAATCGTCTCTACTTTCATTAAAACATTATCTATTGAGGTGCTATGTAAAAAGAAAAATAGTACAACTAACCCTTGGTACGATAATAAATGTAAAATTGCTAGAAAATCCATTAGGGATTTTTATAATGCATCATTAAAATATGATAAGATATATAGATAGAAAACTTTAATTAAGAGGGGAAAAGATACTATATAAATAGAAAGAAAGAGAATGTTTTTCACCTATTTAAGATAGATACTAAGAAATTCTGGAGAAAAATTGGTTGTCGGTAACTTGTAGGGTGGTTGGATTTAAGTTTGATACCATCTCACTTTGTGACACATTAATTCTAAATTTTCCAATTTCATCGTGGAATTAATTCAAAGAAATCCCTTATACACTCTACTTAGATATCCAAGGATTATTGTGCCTCTCTAAAGGGGCTTGCATCATGATGTTTTCCCAAATTTCATACAACTTAGTTTACTTGTTGAGTGTGATAGATAAATGATTAGAATGCATAATATCATCCACTTCCTTTCCAATGGATGTGAAAATTTGTGTGAATGATGGTGTAGTATGATTTATTTGATGGATCTCCCTAAAAATGGGATGTGGTCCATTTGTAGGGTGGTTGAATTTCAATTTTCCACCTTCTTCACTTGGTAACACATGAGTAGGGATGTTGGCCATGCTCATCACGGGAATAACTTATAGGAAAACTATTTTCCACTTGAGTTACAGTTCCAAGGATTGTTATGAATCCGTAAAACATATTTACACTTGATGTTTTCTAGGATCTTCATCTCAATTAGTTGCCCATACCTACATGTTGTTTCAACAAATACAATATGTTGTATCATTTTATTATTTTTTTATGGAAGTGTCATTTCACGTAAAGAATGGAAGGGTGAATGATGTTGAAATAATGTAACTACAAAGAGTATTCTTGTTATTATTTGATATATTATTCATTGGATCAATCCCCATTGTGGATTGATCATGTCGGCTATTGTAATAGGACAAAATCCCCTTTTGCAAATTGGTCAAATGATAATTATAATAGGAAGAATAATAAGTCGGCCCCAACAGATATTTAAGAGGCCCCAGAATATAATAAAGGTGGTTATAACGATCCAGTTGGAGAAGTCGGCCCTACCAGTGAAGAGACACTTCACACGTGCCAGTCTAATATAAATAAGGAGGTTAGTGCCTCACTTAGACACACAACTCACTTGCTCATTTTGTGAGACAAAGTTTTAGATCTACAGTTAGAGAAGAAGGAGAGAGAGTGGCACATATCTGGGAGAGGACTTTCTGTATTAGTTTAAGAGATCTCTTGGAATTGTATTGGCTATCTATATTAAGGAAGTTTTGATGGGTTTTCTTCCCCTAGAGGGTTTCCCAGGATAAATGTTGTGTCTCTTGTGATTGTGTATTTCTCAATGATCTTGTATTATGCTATTGTTATCTAATATGAAAAGAACTATAATAATGGCTTAAACATTATCATGGTATCAGAGCCAAGCTGAAGAGAGCATCTTTCACAAGAGAAAAGTGAAAAACGTCACTGTTGTCGTACACGAAAATTAGGGCTTTTGTTGGAAAGGTATTTCATCCCTAAAACCACCTAGAAAAGTGTGCCCTCCCCCAAGGATCATTTTGGCACCTTCAGTGCACCTTTTCAGTGGGTAGATCTCCCGGAAAGTGAAACCCTAGTTTTCACAAAGTACCAGAAAACCAGAGTACCAGAGTACCAGAAGTACCAGAAAACCAGAAGCACTAGTCTAGAAATCTGCAGATCAAGTTTGAGGGGGTAAAAGTTGGATTTTCATAAATCTGACTGCACTAGATAACTCGCCTCAGCTTAGCGCATCTATCCCCTGGATCAGAATTTCAAAATTTGAAGTTTGAAAAATTAGGGTTTCCTCATAAAACCCTAAGTTGTAGTTGCAGTTGCAGTCTCAGAACCAGTTGTAGTTGCAGTACCAGTTGCATTTGCATCCGTACTACCAGTTGCAGTCACCCTTGAAGATTTTAAAGAGTTGGTAATGATTATCGCTGCTGCTAGATGGTGCCACCACCTGCAAATGCTATCAGAGGTATGTACTCACATATGTTTAAATGGTTAAACTTTAAAGAGTATTTGCAGGAGAAGGGATCTCTTACTATAGATCCAGAAGGATCTCAAGATCCAACACATTCAAAGGAATGATGCAGCCCAGGTGTGATTATTCTGATATGCATCTATTTGTCATGACATTATCTTGATCAGTGTTGCATGTTGAAGCTATGATCAAATTATTATAAGGATTAAAAGTTGATCATAGATCTTATCCTCTAACATAACCGTCTGTCAAGATAGCGTATTGTCTCAGTACAGAAGATAGGTTGAAGAAAGCACTTGTCACTTGAGTAAAGGAGACCTGGAAGAAAAACAAGCACTCATTCTTGAGGACAAGGCTCCAGGTTTGATTAATCAAGATTAATAAGATTCAAAGGTACACATGACAAGTTGATGACTATCGTTGAGATAACAGTCGTCGTAAAGTATTATACTTGATAGCATGTGAGCATATAGAGGTAAATGCTTTGCCTGATACAACTAACACCTCCTCTAGGAGAAACCTCATGTGTTAGTTCCAGGTTTCCATGGAAGAAATCTTGGTCACAACACAATGAGAGTGTTGACCTCATTTCATATTGTATTCCTTACCTTTAATTTTTTCTTCATATAAATTATAAGTGATAACTCTAAAGGAGCTACTATGATGATTGTTCGTGCTATTGCTTTATATTATCAGAAGGATATTATTCTTGCTTGTTGTTTTGTTGACCTTGCTCCAAGTCACATGTGATAACCTTGAGGAAGCTATAGTGAAGGTTGCAGAAGGCAACGTGCTAAAGGAGAGACCATAAATGAAGCAATCATCATTGGAAAAGAAGAAGAAGGCTTGCATAAGCTAAAGGGTCACTCAGAAGCTGCCATGACCCATGCCATTGAAGAATCCATGTGAACTTTGGCATAGAAGATTAGCTCACATGAACTACAAGGCACTACCATACATATGCAAAGCGGTCACAGGTTTACCAAAACTCAAAGGTGACCATGAAGGCGTATGCAATGGATGTGCACAAGGGAAGAACATCAAGAACCCATTTCCGAAGAAAGACAACAAGGTATAAGGAGTCCTAGAGCTCATTCATTTAGATGTGTGTGGCCCAATGCCATCATCCTCCATTAGTGGGAATTCGAAGCCTTGATAGAGAATATTTCTGAGAGAAAGATCAAGATACTCAGGTCAGATAATGGAGGAGAATACACCTCAAAAGAGTTCATGAACTTCTGCAAAGATGTTGGGATCAAGAGGGAACTCACTACTCCCTATAATCCCCAACAAAATGGTGTAGCTGAACGTAAGAACAGAACCATAATGGAAGCTGTGAAGACTATGATCCATGATCAAGATCTTCCTATGTGCTTATGGGCAGAAGCAACAATGGAAGTTGTATATGTGTAGAACCGATTGTCCCATAGTGCACTTGGGCTCAAGACACCGAAAGAAGCTAGAGGTAAGCCATCTCAAAATATTTGGTTGTCCAGTGTTTATTCATATACCTAAAGAAAAGAGAAACAAGCTGGACCCTTCAGGAAAGAAGGGAATATTTGTGGGATACTGTGAGGTCTCCAAGGCCTTCATGATCTATATACCAGGTCACCATCACATTGAGATCAACAGGGATGTGGCCTTTGATGAAGATGCAACGCTCAAGAAATTTAAACGATGCCAGCTTGAAGAAGTATATGAAGAGGAACCCATAATCCCCAAGACTGCAGAACCAGTGAGGGAGGTTCCCAGAGCTACTGAACCAGTGAGGGAAGTCGTAACTTCCCCTGATGAGGAATCACTAGAAGATTATGACCTGATAGAAGTTCAAGAACCTCCTCAGATGAGGATCCTCCATAAAAGGAAGCCAACTTGGGCTAGAGATCTTATTCAAGATGGAGATAAGTATGGTGTTCCTAAAGGAACTACGAGACAGGTGAAAAGACCAAAGCCATTCTCTAGTTATATGGCTTTGATGTGCAATCTTCTAAAGAAGGAGACTACCTGCTTGAAGAAGCCATTCATAGGAAAAAATGGGTATATTCCATGACAAAGGAATACCAATCCACAATGAAGAAAGAAGTATGGGAAATAGTTCCTAGATCGAAGAGTAAAGATGTGGTATCCTCCAAATGGCTCTTCAAAAGAAAACACGCTGCTGATGGAAGTATTGAGAAGTATAAAGAAAGATTTGTCGCTCGTGGATTTTCTCAGAAAGAAGGCAATGACTATGAAGAGACATTCTCTCCTGTAGACAGATACACTTCGATCAGAACCATCATATCTCTTGCATCTAAGATGAAGTGGAAGCTGCACCAAATGGGCGTAAAGACAACTTTCCTTAATGGTGTCATCGAAGAGGAAGTGTATATAGAGAAACCCCAAGGATTTGAGGTTGAATACAGGAAGTCTCATGTCTACAGATTGAAGAAAGCCTTATATGGATTGAATCAAGATCCTAGAGCTTGGTATGGATGTATAGACAATTTCTTGACGAGCTTAGGCTTTACCAAGAGTAAAGTAAACTCTAACCTCTACTTCAAATTCATGAATAATGAGCCAGTAATCTTACTGCTATATGTGGATGACTTATTCTTAACTAGAGAAGAAAATATCATCACCAAGTGTAAAAAGAGACTTGCCTCGGAATTTGAAATGAAAGACCTTGGCCTAATGCATTATTTCTTAGGTCTTGAGGTATGGCAGAGTCTTGAGAGAATCTTCCTTAACCAAGGGAAGTCTATGGTCGAAATCTTGAAGAGATTCGACATGTTAGAATGCAAGCCCATGAATACACTCATGGAAGCGAAGTTGAAGTTGTTGGTTGATACTTCGTCAGAGTTGATTGATGCCACATTGTATAGACAGATTATTGGATCACTGATGTACCTGATGAACACCAGACCAGAAATTTGTTTTTCCGTGAACACCTTGAGTCAATTTCTGGTAGAACCTAGACGTGTTCACCTAGTGGCTGCAAAACATGTGATGAGGTACCTTAAAGGTACAATAGATTATGGTCTCAGCTATGATGGAGATCATGATTTCACATTGAGTGGATATACTGATGCAGATTAGGCAGGAAGTGTTTCTGACAGGAAAAGCACTTCAGTATGTTGTTTTAGTTTGGGATCATCTATGATCTCATGGTAGAGTAGGAAGCAATCTAGTATTTCTCTCATCACAGCGGAAGCAGAATACATTGCTGCATGTTCTTCCAGCTATGAAGCTATATGGCTTCAAAATTTGTTGACCGACCTATTTGACTTAGAGATGAGAGCAACCTTGATTCTATGTGACAACTAGAGCTGCATAAAGATGATAAAGAATCTTGTATTCCATGATAGGTCGAAGCACATAAAGATCCGTTATCATTACATCCGTGACATGGTGCAGAGAGGAGACTTAAAAGCTCTAGTACATTAGCACGAATGAACAGTTTGTTGATGTGTTGACCAAGCCACTATATCGTATAAAGTTTGAGTACTTTCGAGATAAGCTTGGTATAGTTCGAAAGGACCCTCCTCAAAAGGGGGAGTAGATGCTGAGATGAGACATGTCTTTCTTCCGACTTGATGGTTGTGACGTAAAGCAAGATGATGTGATGTGACTAGAACTATGCTTCCAGTTGGATATTTGTGACGTAAAGATAGTCTAGTATCTTGCTTCTGACCTGATGGTTGCGACGTAAAGACGAGTACCTTGCTTCTGACCTGATGATTGCAACGTAAAGCAAGATGATGTGTGACTAGTACTATGCTTCCAGCTATATAGCTGCGATGTAAAGAAAGTCTAGTACCCTACTTCCGACCTAATGGTTGTGACATAAAGTAGGATGTATACCTTGCTTTTAACCTGATGGTTGTGATGTAAAGCAAGATGATATGATGAGACTAGCACTCAGATTCTGGCTGGATAGTTGTGACGTAAAGCCAGTCTAGTATCCTGCTTCCAACCGGATGGTTGTGATGTAAAGTAGGATGAGTATCTTGCTTCCAGCTTGAGTGTTGTGACGTAAAGCAAGATGATGAGATGAGACTAGTACTATGCTTCCAACCTGATGGCTGTGACATAAATCCGGTCTAGTATCTTTCTTCTAGCTTGAGTGTTGTGACGTAAAGCAAGACGATGAGATGAGACTAGTACTGTGCTTCCAGCCTGATAGTTGTGACGTAAAGCCAGTCTAGTATCTTGCTTCCAACTTGAGTGCTGTGACATAAAGCAAGAGAATGAGATGAGACTAGTATTGTGCTTCTAGCTTGATAGTTGTGACGTAAATCCATTCTAGTATCTTGCTTCCAGCCCGAGTGTTGTGACGTAAAGCAAGACATTGAGATGAGACAAGTACTGAGCTTCCAGCTTGACAGTTGTGATGTAAAGCCAGTCTTGTATTATGATGAGCCAGCCTTGTGCTATGATGATGATGATGTATTAGTTTTTATACTAATACATATTGATGCAGATGCTGATGGCATTCCTTTGAGAATGACGATGTTGCTGATGAAGAAAACTTCCGATGATTTATAGATATGCCAGTCAGTGTTCCAAGATGATATAGATGATGTTGTCCTCTCACCCACTTGATGTTGTTGATGATGTTGTCCTCTCTCTCTCGCATGATGCTGCTGAAGAATACCCTTATTGTTAAGAGGGAGTGTTGAAATAATGTAACTGTAAAGAATTTATTATTATTATTTGATATATTATTCATTGGATCAACCCCCATTGTGGATTTATCATGTCAGCTATTGTAATAGGACCAAATCCCCTTTTGCGGATTGGTCAAATGATAATTATAATAGGCAGAATAAGAAGTCGGCCCCAACAAATATTTAAGAGGCCCCATAATATAATAAAGGTGGTTATAACCACCCAGTTGGAGAAGTTGGCCTTGCCAGTGAAGAGACACTTCACATGTGCCAATCTAATATAAATAAGGAGGCTAGCACCTCACTTAGACACACAACTCACTTGCTCATTTCATGAGACAAAGTTTTGGATCTGCAGTTAGAGAAGAAGGAGAGAGAGTGGCGCATATCTGGGAGAGGACTTTCTGTATTAGTTTAAGAGATATCTTGGCATTGTATTGGCTATCTATATTAAGGAAGTTTTGCTGGGTTTTCTTCCCCTATAGGGTTTCCCAGGATAAATGTTGTGTCTCTTGTGATTGTGTATTTCTCAGTGATCTTGTATTATGCTATTGTTATCTAATATGAAAATAACTATAATAATGGCTTAAACATTAACATATTAATAAGGTCTATGCAAAAATTGGTTGTGCGTAATTAATTTGCAAGGTACACAACTTTCATTTTTCCAAAGTGTCCACTAGGTAACACATGAGTGGTAATATAGATCATGATCATCATGGGAAGCACTCATAATCAAACCCTTCTCCATTTAATTAGAATTTTAGGGATTGTTGTAGCTCCATAAGAGATCTTACTTGAATTTTTCATAGATTTTCATCCAACTTGTGTTTTTAGTCTAATGTGTTGGTTCAATGAAAATAATGTTCTATATCATCCACTTATTTAGTGATGGAAGATGTCATTCCATGTGAACAATGTAGTGGTAAATGAGTTGTTTTTTAAGTTTTCTTGAAAAGTGGCTTTGGGTAATTTATAGGCCTGTGGTTGGATTTCACTTTTCTACCATATCACTCAATAACCAATTAGTGGTAATTATATCCATGTTTACCATGAGAGTCACATGTAAGTATTAAAAAACAATTGGCCAACTTATTACAATGATGGATTTGTTGTCGTTATTTCTATGTCTCTTTCCTACTTGCACATAAAAATTACCCTCAATTCCTCCTAAAATTTATTTAAGAACCCCATTTTTCTATTCATATGCCCCATATTCACTAACAGACCATGTATGAAACTTTTCATATGCTTGTTTCTCTTCAGTAGCTAGCATATGCATTTATTTGGAACAAAAAATTTTAAATTGTGAATTTTTGGGCAGAGTTCATGGGTTTCTTCGGTTCCTAACCTCCTATATCCCATCTATAACTACTCCAACCAAATTTTTGGAGCATAAATTCATTCCATGAGGTAGAGAAGGAAAATTAACCCTATAAGATCATTATGCTAGGAAAATTAGGTCAACTTGCAAGTGCCTTCCCAAGTTTTACAGACTCTCCCTTTATTTCTAGAAACCCCTATTTCCAACATTATTTCTCACTTATCCCGTTCAAGAATAAACTCCTCTTTCTGTGGATTGTTTAAGTCAGGATTCAAAATGTGCAAGGATTCTTTAGCGACCCGAGTAGAGGAATACATACATTGGTTATGGGGTAGTTCCAAAATAGTATCATGTGATATATATATATATATATATATATTGTTTGTTGTCCATTTTTAATGAGAACTCTCCTTCTTGTCCCAATGTTATGTTTTTTGTTTACTGTTCGCAATATCTTTGAATTTGATCATATTGAAATTGACATCCTTATCAGTTGTACTAAAAGTTGTTTAGAATTAGTTTTTGTAACTACCTCTATTTCAAAATTGTCTCTTTGTGAGAGCATATTGAAAAGAAAGGCATTGGAGAAAAGGGTTTGGGAAATTATTCATGAAAGAAGTCTTCTTTGAATGTTGGAATATAAGTAGGTTATCTTTCCTTTCTTAGGAAGTTAGTTATTTACCTTTTTATAACTAGTTAGAAATTGTTTTCGGGGAGCATTCGTTTTGTGTGAGTTTCTAGCCTAGATCATAAGGGATTTATCCCCGAAATAGAAATATACATAGGTTTAGGAGCTTTCTTTTTGTTTTATATTGTTTATGAGCTTTATGTCTATTTCTTCTTTTTCAACTAGTGTTTCAGAACCTAAGCCTTCATTTTTAGGCTTTTGACCTAGGTATTTTCAAGTTTTTCTTGGGATTCTAGGGTATATACTCTCTTTCCTTTGAGAAAAGAAGCATATATATGCCCCATACTGAGTATTAAAGTGCATATATACACACATTTTTGTGGGAACAAAGGTGCATGCCTCTTGAAAAGTGGTTATTTCTTTCTTTTTGGCCTCTTTAAGGCCTATGTTTGTTGTTTGGAGGGTCTCTTGGACTCTTCGGGTTCTTTGGAACCTCTTTTTAGTCTCATAAACTTAGCAAAATATTTAAATTCAAAAGAAAATATAAATTTTAGTTCTTCTTTGGATTATTTTAGTCTTTCTGGATTTGCTTGATGGTTTGAAAGGCCTTCTTTCTATTCCTTTGGTTTCTTGAATTCCCTACCAATATTTCTTGAAATTTCGAGTTCTTGATTTGAACATTCTTGTCTTTTTCCCCTACATTTTTGTTTTTTCTTTGTTTGCTTAGTAAAAAGAAATGAAAAAGAATTTTTTTCTTTGTATATAAGTCTTATTTTCCTAGTTCATGCAATACTTGTATAAATTAAAAATAAAATAAAAAGATATCTCTACTAGCATACTTCTCTCTTTTTACATTTGCATCGAAGACTAGTTTCATCTTTGAGAATTTAGGGTTTCTTGACTTGCATCAGTACTCTAGTTCACATTTTGAAAAAGAGAAGACATAATAATACATTTCAAGAAAAGAATTGCATTTTAGAGTTTTCATATTTCATTGAAAAGAAAAGAATTGCATCACAAAGTTTGAAAGATTGCATTCAAATTGTTCAGTATCACACTTGGTGGTTTAACATCATCATATAATGGATCTGAATGGGAAGTTTCCATAAACACAATGTTGAACTATATTGCGTGTCAGGGATGATATTGTAGCACCAATGGCCTAAATTCTATATCGAAGTTGAGTTGGTTTGGGAGGGGGTTTATCTAGGTGGATATCGGTGGCCACCCACCTATTCCACGGGCTCGAAAAACAGTTTTTCACCTTGGCAGTTTTTCGAGTTCCAAACTTCTGGGGTCGTTTTGAGGCCCTAAACGAATTTTTTGGGGGATTAAGGGCCTATGGTATTTTCAAATGCACATCACTAAGCCAGTCGATTTTTTTTGTCTCGGTTAGACCTTTCCAACGGGCTATCGTGCACCTAAAACGAAGATCGTATGCAAAAGTTACGAACCTGGGAAGTTGATCTCCTAGGGTTAGGTTTTTGGATGTCCAGGGTTTTTGACATTCCTGTTTATTGTAAAAGGCCCTTAGAGCCTCATTGTAACAATCTTCTTGCGAATGAGCATAGCCATCACATCTTTTCTCATAGATAAGCCACCACCATTCCAACAAGCTTGTTTTCCACTGCATTTTATAGTTTCAACTTATTTCCTTATCGAATAGAAAACTAGTTTTATTGTATCTCTATTATTTTGTGTTAAGAATATTTTAATAATCTGTATTCATTTCGTTCTGATCATAAAATATGGATCAATGGTATTAGAGTGGTCTTCTCCTTGTCGTCTTAATGCATGTCCCCAATGAGGTTAGGGTACAAATAATTAGGTCTCAAGCTTGTTTCTCTTGAGGACAAAATCTATCGCATGCCCAATAGACCTCTCATGGTAGGAGAAAAGAAAGATGATGGGACAAGATATCCTTTCAAAATGTTGTTTGAGGAATCCCTCATGTAGCAGAGGAACGATATGATGGATAGTTTCGCACAAATCCTTCGACGACTACCAACATGAGATGCATCTTCCTCGAGAGGAGGTGTCACCCCTTTCAAGGTACAAATCAACTTCGATATTCCTATATTTTAAGGTTAGATAGACGCAGATGCCATAAAAAAGTGGTTGAATCTACCAGAATGGTATTTTTCTGTCCATAACTTTTCGAATTGAGAAAAGATTACTTTTGCACTCCTCAAAGTCATTCCCCATGTCAAAGATTGGTGGGAAACTTTCTGTGAGAAAAAGGAAACATAGGAACCCTCATTATTTACAGTCACGACCACCTGGGAATCCTTCAGGGATGATATTAATGAACAATACTACCCCTTCGGAAGTTATGACGACTTGTATACCAAATGGACCACACTGCACCAAGAAAGAGACCAAGGAGTTCCAGAGTTCACAAATATATTTCATACCTTGCGCACTAAGATGGGTATCAAAGATTCAGAGTGACATCTGGTGCTCAAGTATCGTGGTGTTTTAGATAGAGACATCCAGACCGAAATTGAATTTCTAAACATATCATCCTTGGGTGCAGCTTATCGACATGCCTTCAAAATCGAGCAGAATCTCAAACAAAAGACGTGACAATTTGGGCCTCGAAACCCATCACAGGAAAATCCAGGAAAGGGCGGCCCCAACCCACAAAACAAAGGACAAAGAAAATATGGAAAGTATTAGGACAACCAACCCAAGTCTCAAGCAAATAAGGACACTAGAAAGACAAAGAAAGATACCATAAAGTGGTGCGACTTCCATAAGAGCCCTTGGCATAAAACTGTTGACTGCTGCTCAAAGCAGTCGCTAGTGGCCGAAGTGAAATCCTCTGAATTAGATGTGGATTCTGACTTTGAGTCGGAACCAGAAAGGGGAAGACAGATCATTGACGTGGAACTCAGTGCCACCGTTTCTACCACCAAGCTCCAACCTGGTGAACCAGATGATCCATAAGAAGGATAGAGCCTCTTCCATTCACAGATGTGGGTAAAAGGCACCCCTCTGCACTTCATTGTTGATAGTGGTATCTAGAAGAACCTCATCTCAACAGAGGTCATCGAGCGGTTTTCCCTGCCAACAATGCCACACCCATAACCCTATACCGTTGGATGGCTCCGCCAAGGAAGCAATCTCCACGTTAGGAAATAATGTTGGTTGTCATATGACATCAATCCCTTCAAAGATGAGGTATTGTGTGATGTTTCTCCTCTCAAAGTTTGTAATGTTCTTTTGGGCCAACCTTATTTATGGAAACATCATATTGTATTTGAGTCTAGGCCTCATAGTGTTATTATTACTTTGAAAAGGAAATTGTACAGGATACCCGAGGTAATCCCTCCTAGTGCTATTTCCTTGATCTATTCCAAGAAATGAAAAAAGGTCATCTCTCAAACCGAGAAATTTGTCTTCTTTGTGATTCCCTCTTAGAGTGAGAGAAAGATTGCAACCACATCGAGGGCCTCTACGATCGTTCTCTCCAAACAACAAAAGTAAGTGCATAAGGTCGTAGAAGAGTACTCAGATATCTTCTCCTCTCCTACCGGGGTACCTTTGCACTACTAGGTCAAGCATCCCATCGATTTGACCCTAGGCGCATTGCTACCCAATGGGCTAGTCTACCACCACTCTCTGTTAGAAAATGAGGAGATCAAGAGGCAGATCCAAGAAATTCTCCACAAGGGGCACATCTGTCCCAGCTCATCGCCTTGCGGGGGCCCAATCGTGCTGGTGCAGAAGAAATATGGGATCTAGCGACTCTGCATTTATTATCAGGCCTTGAATAAAATCACAGTTTGAAACCAATACCTCATTCCTCGAATCGACGACTTCCTTGATCAAATCATGGGGGCCAAATAATTCAATAAGATTGATCTGAACTTTGTCTACCACCAGGTCCCAATAGAACATACAGATGTATGGAAGACTGCCTTCAAGTCAAAAGAAGGTATTTTTTAATGGATGGTCATGCCCTTTGGTTGGACAAATGATGCAACAACTTTTATGAGGATGATGGACGAAATCCTATGACCTTTCACCAATACTTTTATAGTGGTGTATATGGATGACATCCTCATCTACAACAAGACTTGGGTGAAACACTTGCAGCATATTCAACAGGTTTTTCACACCCTGTGGCAGCACAAACTATATGAAAACTAGGAAAAATGATCCTTCGGAATGGACTGGGTCCATTAGTAAGGCTACATCGTTGATCAGCATGGTGTACATGTGGATCCAACCAATATCTAGGTCATCATTGAATGGCCTGTCCCAACCACACTCACTAAACTTCGGAGCTTCTTGGTCCTCGCCAATTTCTATCGCAGGTTCGATTTGGGATTCTCTCATATCGCATGGGCCCTCAGCCAAGTAACCAGGGGTGGCGGTAAAGAAAAATTTGTGTGGGGCCTGTCCTAACAACAATCCTTTGATGACTTGAAGAAACATTTATGCTCATCCCTGGTACTTTCATTACGAGACCTGCATCATCCCTTTGATATCGAGACAAATGCTTCAGACTATGTTGTGGGCACCATTCTCACTCAACACAGCCACCCCATGGCATATCATAGTGAGACACTATCAGATGTTGTCCATAAGTACCCTACTTATGACAAATAAATGTACTCCATTGTGCAATCCTGCCACCAGTGGAGACATTACATTATTGGGAAGGAAACAATCATCCACACTGATCACAAGCCACTACAGTTCATGCAAACCCAAGGAAAATTGTAGAATAACCGCCATCAAAATTGGTCAAAATACTTACAATAGTTCCACCTCAAAATCAAGTATAAACCAGGAAGTACCAATCGAGTTGTTGACTGCCTCATCTGACCTCCAATCATGGAACTGACCACGGTGCTAGACTCTTGTCGCCACGAGACCTCCAGATGGCCCCACCTCCATGAGACAGACCCTAACTTCTCAACCACCTACCAAATGTTGGGTGCCAAATCAGTGGTTTCTAATTTCCATCTTCGAGATGGGCTGTTGTGTCGTCTGGGCCATCTCTGCATTCCATCATCTGAGAGCACGAAGCTGATTTGGGAATCTCACTACAATTGGGTGGCATGACACTTTGGCATCGAAAAGACAATGGTAATGATGCAGAAACATTTCTACTGGCCAAAAATTTGATAGGATGTCAACAACTATATTAGGTCCTGCACCACCTGTGTTATTTCCTGTAAACCCCTCTTCCTACTCCTAACATGTCGTGGGAATCCATCTCAATGGACTACATGTCGGGCCTCCCCACCAAGAGGGGAAATGACTGTATGTTTGTTGTTGTTGATTGCTTTTCCAAGATGGCGATTCTAGTCGCCTGCAAGAAGAACATCACAACATAATCCATTTTTAAGATCTTCTTTGAATGAGTATGGGTACATTTTGGCATACCACAAATCATTATCTTAGACCGTGACAATCATTTCTTTAGCTCATTCTGGTCGAGCCTCTAGTCACTGCTAGATACAAAGCTTACCAAATCCACTGCCTTCCACCCCTAGACAGATGGCCAAACTGAGGTCGTCAATCATATGGTCGTACATATCCTGCGCATGTACAATTCAAAACACCCCAAAACATGGGATAAGAGTCTTCCCTATGTCCAACATAGCTACAATTGAGCCCTGCATATCTCAACTGGCCACAACCCCTTTTAGGTGGGGTTGGGATTCCAACCATTGGGTCCCATGAATGTTGCACTACCCCTAGCGACCACCTCGACCAACTCATCCACTGCTCCACCAGAAGTTGACAAAGCCACCCGGTTCATGTAGTAGATCCAATACATCCGGCAATAGGTTCAGGATATTATACAAAAGTCTAATGCCAACTAAAATCAACGCCATTATCAACATCGGGTGCCACATAAGTTTTAGTTGGGAGACAAAGTTTGGTTGCATTTGTAGAAAGAATGCCTTACACGGCCCCATCAGAAGCTTCTCCCACTCCGTTATGGGATGTACACCATAACCAAGGTTGTGGGTGATAATTCTTTTGAGCTCAACATTCCCCCCTTCCTTGGTCAGCATCCAGTCTTCAACTTGGCTCTCCTTCAGCCATATTTCCCACCATTATTGGACACCTCAAAGATAATAGAGTAGTTGAGACCAACATAGCTCAACCTTGACTGCATGCAATAGGAATCCAACGATCAGATTGTGGACACACAAATCAAGGGCATTCGACAACAAAGGATCCAACTTTATCAAGTTGTCAAAGCAAGGCACCTCCTGCACCAAGGCAAGTGGCTCACTCGAGGCTAAATTCAGCAGAAATTTCCTCATCTGATGGGGGAACTCAACGTAATGGAGACCATTGCTTCCTAAGGAGGGAGGATTGATCCAGGTGGATATCGGTGGCCACCCACCTATTCCACTGGCTCAAAAAATAGTTTTCCTCCTTCGCAGTTTTTCGACAGTTTCTCAGGTTCCAAACTTTTAGGGCCGTTTTGAGGCCCTAAACGACGTTTTGTGGGAATTTGGGGCCTAAGGGACTACCAATGGCACTTCCCTGGGCCAATTGAAAATTGTTCTTCTCGATTAGACCTTTCCAACAGGATATCGTGCCCCTAAAACAAAGATCGTATGCAAAAGTTATGTTAAGTTCCAAAGACTGAATATAAAATATCACAATAGATATAGAAGAACAATATGCAAAATCTCATTTATTACCATCAAACCCTTGAGGTAGGGCAACACCATACAATGGATCCTATTATGGAAGGGATCCTCTCCTGTTCACTTGCCTCTTCGAGGGGGCATCCTCCTATTGAGCTA
>ML798822.1:342697-364932 GCA_009831015.1 Picea engelmannii
CAAACTCAACTTCGATGGCGCCTCCAAGGGTAACCCTGGGCAACAGGTTTCAAAGTGGTCTTCTGCAATCACCAACACAACATTCTTCTCATTAACACAAACAACCTAGGCCACACTACGAACAATGTTGTTGGGTTATGGGGGCTCACCAGAGGCTTGAAATTAGCAAATGAGCACAACTTCACCAAGTTGATTGTTGAAGGGGATTCGCTAGTCATCACCAATCTCTTCAGGAGAATATTGAATGGAGATGACCCAGAGAGAATCTCACCTTGCTAGAGACTCTCCTATGAACTAAAAACAATTGTGGATCTCGTGTAACCCAATCAGGCCTTCATCCCCTCACACATCAGAAGAAAGGCGAATCAGGTTGTGGATGAACTGGAAAATTTGGGAAGGAATTGGGAAGGATCGGAACTCCTTTGCCAAACTTCCCTCAATCCGACACACCCCATCCTCCAGCGATGCAAGGAAAAAGCCACATCAGCAGACAGACCCCCGGATGGGTTGATAGTGCGGGACACATGGCACTTGGAGGCAACACGAAGAGGTCAGCATGGTGATGGCCATGTGATTGAAGCGTGGCACACACCACCACCACCCCCATGCATTTAAATCTCCCATACAACATTCTAGGCACCATTAATCCTAGTGCGCTTGACCTCCTCATGTTGTCTCCTCCATGGCTCCCCTCAATGAACACGCCATTACTCTGCGCATGCGACATCACCTTCTTCTTCAGCTCTGAAGCCATGCCTCATTCCAGCCTCCCTCCTTTGCAGTGCTTTCCTACAACTAGATTTATCTTCAGCTCCTCCTCATCCACCTGGGCTCTTCCTCTGCACTTACGTTCTCCCCCTGGGCCGTCAGAATGCTGAGACAAAGAGGCAAGCCAAGAAGAGGCTCACCCTAGAAACCACTCTAGCCTCAGTCGGTCCTCGCTCGGGCGCCTGCACCCTCCTCGGGCTCCTCCCTTGGGTCGTCCCCCTCGCAGTCTGAACAAGAACCATGGGCCTCCTCCTCCCCTCCTGCTTCCCATCTTGAAGGGTTGACACTCTTTGATAGTTCGCTAGGTTTTTATCACAGGACCCATCCTTGACTGGGCCTCTTGATCATGGGCGCCTCTTGCAGTACCACCAAATTCACTAGCCAGCGCACCTGGTGCATCAGAGACCTCCTCCACTCGCCCACCCTTGGAAGCACCACCTTTTCTAGAGGAAACTCAGCCCGGGCCACACTCCTTTTAGACTCAGTCTCGGACTCACAATTGTAAGATAGCTTGGCCATCCACCATGGGTTGGTCTTCGAGCTTCGTCAGGGCCTGGATGACCTCCAGTTTCGGCTGGAGATACTGGACGGGATGACCTCTGCGCTCCTCCAAATCCTCTCCAACTTCCAGGGGGCCTTCCACTTCACACCAGATGCAGCGGGGGCAGCAGAGCACAGTCATGCAGGTGACTCAAGCGAAAGGGGGCTTCCCACAGGAGATGGAGACCTGGGGCATGCCATGCATGTGGCCATGGACGAGGAATACATGCCCAGAGAAGAAGAAACACCCGGTGAGTACGTTACAGCAGGAATGGGCTTGCATGCGCCCATGGAAATGGGAGCCACATGGCCCAACGACATACTGGGAGGGGGTGACTCGGATGCCGTCACGCATGAGAAGATGGAATAGAGGGGGGCAGATGTCGAAGAGGGGTCTTGGGACCAAACAACCTATGCCACCTCTCTGTCTGGATGGCCAGGTTACAAGCCAAGTGTATGACCAACACAGTGGTCCATATATCACCGTTTGTCTTCTGTGGCCTCATGGAGGCGAGTATTAGGTTTGGTTTTTGCTTATGGCTTTTAGTTTGTTATTTCTTAACTCTGCTTTCAGTTTTTGTAAGAGTGGTAGTCATTTTGATCCCAACACCGACGCACTACTGCACATTTTGTAACTCTGGTTTTTTTAAATTTCCTTATATATAAATTCTTACTTATAAAAAAAATAAAAGTAAAACTATGTAATTACATATAAATTAAAATTTACACATTACGCAATTGGATTATGGAAGTTTACAAAACTCATTTTAACAATGTCACTTATAATTGCTGGACATCCCTGGTGAAAAAATTTACCACTACCCCTGTTAAAGTTTATCAAGTGATCTTGTTTCCATCTCTATCAAGTTGAAGAGGATTCCTTTTTCTCATGTTCAACAATGGCGATGGGTGGCATAACAGATTGGAAAGTGCGCGGTATGTAACGCAGTCAAAGCCCACTGTAATTCGTTTTCTTTTCTATTTGCGTACGCTCCAGATGAAATTTCATATGTTCGATAATCTTTTTAACTATAACAAATATAATATTCTATGATGGAATTATAATAAAATCAAATCTTCGCCGAAGAAACGAAAACTCTTTTTTGCATAAATAAATAATACTATCTGCATTAAATGATGAAACTGGGGAGCTCCATGAATTTTCTGTATACATCATTGTTCATGTTTGTTGGACGTGTGAAAATTGGTACGGAGTTGATGACGAGTCTCTACTGAATCGAATGCTTGGTTTGGATTTACAAATCGGCCCCTCATATTAATCTCGGCGAAATTTGCGTATGAATTTATATTTTGACTTTTTCTATTGATTTGGATCTACAAATTTGCTGTCATGTTAATCGGGACGAAATTTTTGTGTTCAAATCTTGACTATTGGTTGTAACCTATGGCCATTCAATTAAAATCACAGCAATTGTCAAATGAGATAACGACCTGGTGTACAATTAAAATTACAGCAATTTTCAACTGAGATAACGACCCGGTGGTACAATTAAAATCACAGCAATTTTCAAATGAGATAACGATTAGGTACCATCAGGTCGAGTAAGTCAAAATATTAGATCACAGGATGATTTCTCTTCTCTTTAAATTTAAATTTAAATGGGTGTTGTTTAATTGTTTAAGTTTTTTTTTTTTTTGGAAGCAGGTGATATAAATCTACATGAAATCATTATTTTTTGTTGTTTAAAATTCAGTTTTGAATGTTGAATTATTGTTTCAAATTCATTTTTGAATGTAGAATTGAATTCAACATACTATAAAACCTAAAACCATGTGACACTCTTACTGTATAAAAATTATCATTCAAATTTACGGATCTAATAATTTCTCACCTAATTTTGAACCAACATCACCATAAAAATATCAGATAAAAAAAAAAAAAAAACGTTTAGATTAAGATACCATTTGAATTGAAAAGTCCAATCCAAACCATGCATTTCCATTTGCAAAGCCTCTTTGATGGAGATTCAAGATCAGCCTTACAAAAGTGAAGTAAAATACGTGCTTTAAATCACGTTAAGTTTGTTAACGTGGAGAATCCACTCACTCAGACTGTCTGATTGGGAAAACCCTACAGAGATCACTTGCATAGTCGGAGAAAAAAGGGAAAATGTGTTTCTTACACGCTAACTTTATTATGTTATATATTTTCCGGATAATTCATCCCAACTTACATGCCCATATCGAGGTTTCTTCAATCGACATATCTAGTTGGGGTGTCTATTTCTCCAAATTTTTCTAAACTGAGACTTTAGGATCAAACTTTCTTGTGCTTAAGACTTTGTTTAGCTTAAATGCCAAGATTAGGGGTAGTTCTATTCTATGAAATTACCCACGACTTAGATGTTAGGTATGGTAATGGATATTCTTTGAGTTACATGCCATGAAAGGGTGGAGGGAATATATTTCATCCAATTGGCTTCAACTTAGATGCCAAGAACGAAATTTCTTTGGATTAAATGCAAGGACTACAACGTATCAATATCTAAAAAATGTCAAGTTGGGGGCATCTATTTAGATGGGAGGACCAAAACTTCTTCAACATGGATGTCGATACTACTGGGTGAGAGAGTGCGCGAAGTTAGTGGACCTTTTAAATGGAATTCAATATCTAAAAAACCACTGGGATTTGTTAGATATATAACCTCATTTTTAACGTCTAATACAAATAAATCATCATAAAATATAAAATAAGACAAATTTGATTTAGCATCTAATCTAAAGAAATGACTATCCTACACTAACGAAGGCAAATTTGTTAGATATAAACCCACAATCTTGATGTTTAAGTCAAAGAATGCTTTCTTGGTAATGAAAGTCTAGTTCTAACGTCTCATCCCACATAAATTTGCAAGGATATTATCGACAAGTATTGGCATCTATGTTGAAAATTTAATTACAAATTTGAAAGAATATATATCACCGGCAAGAATAGATACCACTAGTACTAGTATTTATGTTGGAAAAAAGCTACTCTTGAAGTTTAAGTAGCACAAAGTCTTAATCCCAAGAAAATTTAGTCCCAACATTTAAGTGCACATAAATTTGGAAGAAAATATATCCGACTTAAAGGATTAATTGGAGAAACTTTAATATTGGCATCTAAATTAAACTGGATTTGTTTGAATAGATATCCCTTCTCCCTAGCATTTAAGTCGCAAAAAGTTCATCCTTAATATCTAGATGGAGACGAATTTAATCCTCCGTGGCATGTAAGTCAAAGAATATTCATTACTATGCCTAAAATCTAAGGCATGGCTAATCTTGTAGAACTACGCTTAATCTTGGCATTTATGATGAAAAATGTCAAGAAAAATGCATGGTCTTAACATCTTATTAGAGACCATTTGGAAGGAATAGATATCCCTAACTAGAGATATTGGTTGAAGGATCTCTAACGGAATATATTAGTCGAAGAAAACTGGCATATAAGTTAAGTGAAATTTTGAGGAACCTAAAAAACTCCTAGCATCTAATGAGAAGCAAATTTGACAGAAGAAATACTGCTAATCCTCACATCTGAACCCAGGCAAATTTGCTAAAATAGATACACCGATCAAAGTTGATTGGGGTCATCTCCATTAAGAATTGTCGATCAAAGTTAAATGGTTGTAGATTACAAGAGATTGTCGAGATTTGAACACTTAAATTTCGTCGAGATTTACATTAGCGATAGATTTATAGATCAAAATCAATAGAAAAGGTCCAAAAATAAATTTATTGTTCTCTAAATCTGTGCATAATGTCAATTGTGTCAGGATGTAATCATTTCATCGCCTTTGTGCAAACAGTAAATCGGTGGCTTGACCCTTCAAGACTCAAAGATTAACCACCGATTACAATTTTGTCTTACATTACCTTAAACGGTGGCCGCCTTAACCTTTGCAGGCCACGAGACACCATCACCGCCTTAATCAAATTCTTTCAGAGATCGAAGGGGCAATTTTCGTTTTTTATAAGTACCTGAAACAGATTGTAATCTATATGATTTTGGAAACATTTTTGAATAGAATTGGTTATTTGTATTCGAAGGTGTTCTCTTAGTTTATACTATGTTTTTATTAAGTTTGTAAACTTGTATGATTTCTTGATTTCAATTTGACTAAACATAATAATTATTTGGTTTTAGCGATTGCAAACCCGGTCCCACACTTATTCTGAATTTAATTGTTGCAGTGCGTAATTTTAAAATCACATTGAATAAAAGGTTGTGATTTTCGCATTCGGGACTTGCTAGTTAAATGTGCGTGGAGTTCTTTTGTTATTCCAAACACCGAAACCTGAAATTGTTGGGCCCACAGTTTATTTGCATTTCGTGATTTGGTGATTGTTGTTTTGTTCTGCTTTTGCATCGGGTGTTGGCAAACCCTGAACCCTGAAATCCGATCTTCCTGGGCCCACAGCTTAATCACATTTCGCAATTTGGCAATCAACATTGCATTTTGTTTTTGTATCGAGCATCTGTAAACGTCGATACCCGAACCTCAATTGACCTTTTTTTACATTTGGTATCAGAGCCTGCAGTATATCCTGCTATTGCTCAGTTCAGTGCAGATAATTCATGTTGGTGCCCAATTTTACCTTCTTGTTTTCCTGCGTGAATGCTTATTTAATTCCTTTCAAATTTTGTATAAATGGCTACGTCTAGTAGTAATTCTTCTCAGGTTCAGGTTCCTGTCCTGAGTGAGAAGTCATATGATTCTTGGTATATTCGGATGAGGACGATTTTGCGTTCTCAAGATTTATGGACCTATGTTATTGATGGTTATGTTGAGCCAACTGATGTAGCAGCAGAATTGGATCTCTCTAATGTTGACCGTGTTTTGCTAAAGGAAGATAGGAAGAAGGATAATAAAGCTCTTGGATTAATCTAGCAAGGATTAAATGAATCCATTTTTATGAAGATTGCTAGTGTTGCATCTTTGAAGATGGCTTGGAACATTCTTGAAACCTGTTATCAAGGAGTGTCCAAGGTGAAGATAGTCAAGTTGCAGAACTTGAGAAGGGACTTCAAAAATCTGAAGATGAAGGATAATGAAAGTGTTGATACTTTCATGACTCAAGTGATGAGTGTTGTGAACCAGCTCAGGCAGTATGGAGATGATATTGAAAATAAAAGAGTTATTGAGAAAGTGTTGAGAAGTTTGCCCAGGAAGTTTAAACCTGTTGTTGTACCCATAGAGGAATTTAAGGATTTAAGCCAAATGCAAATTGATGAGTTAACTGGTTCTCTTGTTGCTCATGAATCTAGAATGGATAGATATGAAGAAGGATCAATGGAGCATGCCTTCAAATCACAACTGCATATTACCAGAGGCAGAGGCAAAGAAAGGTCTTATAATTGTGGAAGAGGAGGTCGATTTTTTGGTTGAAGGGACAACAAAACTGAATTAGAGTCTGAGGATAAGTCCCAACAAAATCCTCCTAATTTAAGAGGGAGCAACATCAAACCCTGGAAACAAGAAAATCAAAGGTATGATAAAAGTAGAGTACAATGTTATTATTGTAAGAAGTTTGGGCATTTTGCTAACAAATGTTGGAAGAAGCAGGCAGATGCTGGAAAACAGTCTGCACATATCACAAATGAGTCTAAGGATCATCAAAATCCTGTGTTCTTGACTTGTAATGTCACTCAAGAAAGTGATAATGATATTTGATTTTTGGATAGTGGTTGCAGTAACCATATGACTGGTAATATGGACTTATTTTCTTCTATTGATATTAGTATTCAGTTTGAAGTAAAACCGAGAAATGACTGTAAGGTTACAGTCAATGGTAAAGGTGTAGTTCCAATTTACACTAAGAACAATCAGAGAAGAAATATTGATGATGTTTACTTTGTGTCTGGTTTAAAATGCAATCTTATTAGTGTTGGACAACTGATGTAGAAAAAGTACAGAGTATTCTTCAAGAACAAGGTATGTACAGTTTATGATAAATTTTCCAGCAAACAGTTGATTGCAAAAGTAGAGATGACCAAGAATAGAATGTTTCCACTTGTTATGAGAAATGATTTGAGTGGTTCTTTGAATGCTTATAAAGCTGTAAGTTTAGATGAATCTTGGTTATGGCATTTGAGATATGGTCATTTACATTTTTGTGGCTTAGATCTGTTACAGAAGAAGCAGAGGGTAAAAGTGTTTCCCTGTATTCAGCAACCTGCAAGCTCTTGTGAGAGCTATATACTTGGGAAGCATCACAGAGAGAAATTTGTTTCAGGTGTTTCCTACAGAGAAAAAGCTCCATTGGAAATTGTCCACATGGACTTGTGTGGACCTATGCAAACACCTTCTTTGAATGGTTGTGTTTATTTCATGACTTTTATTGATGATTTCAGTAGGAAGACTTGGTTGTATTTGTTGAAACAAAAATATGAAGCCTTTCATGTTTTTAAAAAGTTTAAGTCTATGGTTGAGAATGAGAGTGGTCAAACCATTAAAATCTCAAGGTATGACAGAAGAGGTGAATACAAACTTAATGAATTCATTGAATTTTGTGATCTTCATGGAATTAAAAGGTAGTTTACTGCTCGTTATACTCCACAACAGAATGGAATGGCTGAAAGGAAGAATCAGACTATCATGGACATGGCTCGAAGCATGTTGAAAGAGAAAAATCTTTCAAATGAATATTGGGGAGATGCGGTTCTTTGCTCTGTTTTTATCTTGAATAAAAGTATGACCAAGACCGTGAGGGATCATGTACCTCAGGAAGCCTGGGATGGTAAGCCTTGCAATGTTTCTCATTTCAGTATTTTTGGATGTGTTGCATTTTCGCATGTACCTGCAGAAATGAGGAGGAAGTTGGATGACATAAGCGAGAGATGTATATTTGTTGGATACAGTGAAGAGTCTAGGGCATATAAAATCTACAATCCCATTACCCAGAAATATGTAATCAACAGAGATGTTCAATTTAAAGAAGATGAATCCTGGGATGGAAGTATTGACAAATCAGTTTTAGAGGGAGTTGTGTTACCCCGTGAAGATGATGATGGAGCTGAGCAGGATGAAGGAGATGGATAGATGGTTCCACATGCACATACGCCTGCAACAAGAAGTCCAACAAGGCAAGCACTAGATTTCAACCCATCTCACTTTAGAATGCCCAGAACTCATGAGCGTGGTGAGCCATCTGGACATGGTGGACATCAATCAGATTCACAAGTAAGTAGTGAATCAAATTCCACTTTAGATTCATTAAGAAACAGATTTAAAGGACAAAAGACTAGAAGCTTAAGAGAATTGTATGATCATAATGAAGAAGTAGATCAGATTTTAAATTTTGCATTAATGGCATGTGATCCTATAAGTTTTGATGAAGCTGCTGAAGAGGATGTTTGGATAAAAGCAATGGATGAGAAGATTGATTCCATTGAAAGAAATATCACTTGGGATCTTGTAGATTTACCTGAAGGTAAGAACAGTATTGGTGTTAAGTGGGTTTATAAGACTAAGCTGAATGCAGAAGGTGAAGTTGAAAAGTACAAGGCAAGACTTGTAGCTCAGGGGTTTAGTCAGCAACCTGGTATTGATTGCAATGAAATATTTGCTCCTGTAGCAAGAATTGACACTATGAGGATGGTCTTAGCTATTGCAGCTTAGAATAGATGGATCATGCATCAGATGAACGTCAAGTCTGCATTCTTGAATGAAAATTTGGATGAAGAGGTTTATGTAAGACAACCTCTGGGTTATGAGATTGATAAGCATAGAGATAAAGTTTACAAGTTAAGGAAGTCTTTATGTGGATTGAAGCAGGCATCCAGAGTTTGGTATAGCAGGATTGATGAATACCTGATCAGTGTTGGATTCAACAGAAGTCCAAGTGAACCAACTCTGTATACAAAGGTAAACCAGAAAGGTAAAATTTTGATTGTTTGTCTCTATGTTGATGACTTGATTTTTACTGGTGATCTATCTGTATATGATTTTAAAAATTCCATGAAAACAGAGTTTGAGATGAATAATTTAGGATTGATGAAGTATTTTCTTGGAATTGAAGTGGATCAATCTGATGATGGCACTTTCATTTGTCAAACTAACTATGCAAATGAAGTATTAAAAAGGTTTAGAATGTTGAATTGTAAACCAACTGCAACACCTATGGCAACTGGTATTAAACTTAGCAAGTACGATGAGGGATGATATGTTTATCCAAATCTGTATAAGAGGCTGGTTGGAAGCCTTATGTACTTAACACCAACCAGACCTGATATCATATTTTCTGTAAGTTTGATTTTGAGATTCATGGAGACTCCGAAGAGTACTCATTGGCAAGAATGAAAGAGGATCCTAACATATGTTGCTGGAACAACTGACTTTGGTATCTGATACACATCAAGTTTAAACTTTGAGCTGATTGGATATACTGATAGTGATTTTGCAGGTTCCATTGATGACAAGAAAAACACATCTAGGTATCTGCTCAGTCTTGGATCTGGAGCAGTGGCATGGGCATCAAAGAAACAACCCATTGTGACTCTATCTTCTACTGAGGCAGAGTATGTTGCAACAGTTGCAGCTGTATGTCAAGCTGTGTGGATGAGAAGGGTCTTGAATGAATTGTTGCATGAGCAGAATGATACAACCCAAATTGTCTGTGACAATAAATCTTCCACTTCACTGTCAAAGAATCACGTTTTTCACAAACAGAGTAAGCACATTGATACAAGGTATCATTTCATTCGAGAGTTGGTAACTGGTAAAGATATTTCTGTTCAATTCTACAGATCTGAAGAACAATTTGCAAACATATTTACAAAGCCTTTGGAAATTGAATTGTTTAAAATCCATAGAAGAAATATTGGAGTAAATGGACACAAATTCATCGACTAAGTAATGGACACAGAAAATTCATAATGAACAATGACGTAAACAAATTCATTATAATACGAGTTAGTAAATGGACAAATGGAGTTTATTAAAACATTTATCTTATCTCATATTCTCTAGGGCAAATTTAAAAAAGTTTGAATCTTTAAAAACTTATAAAATCTGAATCCATTAAAAATATGTCACAACTCAAAGTGGATTATTCAGAAAAATGTGCGCTTCCCACTTTGCTCACTCTGACTCGTAATATACCAATGATAACATCTGAACTTAAATTGATTGCAGACTCTGTCCATAGAACAGATATGCAGCAAAGTCAACTGTAGTCAACTGTTGACTTTGCTCTATTGAAAGGATGTGGAGTAAAGTCAATGATAGTCAATGATTGACTTTGTTTGATACTTTTCCCTGAACGTATCTGCAATCGAAATAAAGATTGCCCTTATAACCTAGCTATATTGTTTCCCATCACTAAACTCGCCGACCAACCTGAACTTTGATTATTGATTATTCTTTTTATTCCTATTCTGAACTTTGATTATTCATATTCTTATTTGACATATCCAAACCATCCGGATTGTTCTCAGCCATTGGTTTTCAGATGACATATCACAATTCGGATGAATGTCTTTGTCTGGTTGGTGCAGGAGTAAAATTATGATTCCAGACAATTAGAAAGAGAAATTGAAAAGGGGTTGCTCTAAAATTCATATAAACCAGTCAATTTCATCCTTTAAAGTACATAGGTTAATTTGTTTATGAAAACTTGATTTTATTATATCCAATTTTTTTATTGTAAAGAGAGAAGAAAGAGAACTACAGTGGGCTTTGATTACGTACCTTGCGCCTTTAAAACTTCTATGCCACCGGTCGCGGAGGCAACGGGAGGAAGAGAATCGTATTGTTTATCTTATCCATTGTTGTCGTTTAGGGCAGTTTATGTTATCTGTTTTGCGTTCAATGGCTTCTTCCCTAACTAAATCGTCCTTATCGTTCAGAAGGCAGGGCTCGTCTGGGATTGTGTGGCGCGAGGATTGGATTCCCGGGGAAACAGACGGATCTGGCAGATCGGCTTTGGCCATTAATAATAATCTTGATGCTGCTGCCGATGCTGTTTTTTCTGAGAATATGATAAATCTTCCCGAGTCTTCGATAAACCAGGTTTTGCTTCACAGCGGAAGCCTTGGATCGAATCCCACGCCCTCCGCCGGTACTGTCTATCGTTATGTAGGTCATCGCGCTTTTAGGAGAGCAATTACTAGCACTGGTCCGCCTGAGAAGACCAACTCTCGCTTTACCATATCGGTCAAACGGGCTTTCTCGAAATCTCCCTCGGCCAATTCCTAACGATGAAAATTGAACGATCCTTTGTGTTCTATTCTAAGTCCATATGAAATGAAATGATATGCATCTCTAGTTGGAGAAAAAATATTTGTTTTGTAAGGACTTCCGCTGATTTTAATTTGATTATGATCCAAAATGACAAGGTTTGATTAGACGCTTAAATCCACATGGATGCATTTTTTTCATTCATTGTTTAAAAATGTTATAAAACATTGACGATAGTACACATTTCTATATTACATACTCAACAACTAAGTTTCAAATTTTAGATGTTTAATTGGTAGATGTTTTTATTTCAGGTTTCGGGAGCAAATTGCATAATTTTCTTTACACTATCAATATTCTTATTTAGAATGTCTAAAATATTTATAACTTATGAAAATAAATTATTATATATTTATTTTCAACTTTAGATTTATTATATATTTATTTTCAACTATAGATTTATCATGTGTTAAAAGGTGTAAACATTTTCTCAAGTTTTACGTTACAAAAAAGATTTGTATCAAAAGAGATTTGATCTTTGTGTCCATAATAGATCTAAGCTGGTCAAGCTAAAAATATAATAATAATAAATACAATATAAATTAAATAATAGTCATTCACAAATCTTTATGTACAAAATAACATTATAAAAAAAAGCATCAATTATGTGGGTGACACTTGATAGATTGGGAGATAATATGGGTTTACATTGTTCTTACTATATATATATATATATAATAATAATAATAATAATAATCTATTTTTACAGGTTCAAATCTAGAGGAGGGTAGGGTATGTATACTTTCGTAGACTTTACCAGTCAAATCGCTGGGTGGAGGGGGTCCCTTGTCCCACAAACAAAGGGGTCTCATACACCAATTATTATTATTATTATTATTATTATTATTATTATATATATATATATATATATATATATATAGTTGATATTGAAATATTTTATTTATATTTTTATTGTTGTTGATATTGTTTTTATATTCTACTTGTAAACTCCATTGTTAAGGGATAAGTCAATGAAGGAATTACACATCTCCCTTATATAGAAAAACATATATTAAGTGAATAAGTAACTTTTTACTTTCAATTTCTTTTCAGACATACACACATATAAATTTGATTTTATATAATATTTTTTGTTATTAATAATTTTATTAAAGGCCAAGTGTGAACTTGGTATTAAGTAGTGAAGGAATTACACATCTTTGTTATAACAGTAAGTAGAAAGCATATATGGATGGAATACAAATTGTTTTACTTTCTCTATATAAAGTTGATATAAAATGATTTTACTTAATGTGGACATTGAAATATTTTATTTATGATCAATATTGAATTTTTTTTTATATTAATATTTTTTTTAAATACATGCCATGTCATGGAAGGAATTACACATCTCCATCATATTAAGATATAAAAAGTACCTATATGTCTAGAGTAAATTAAACATATACTTGGGTTAAATTAATATTAGTCAAATAAATATAACCTTCCATGAATAAAACCCAAAACAAAGATATAGAGGTTCCCTATTCTTTCCATGAAGAATATGCATATAAAGTGCATGCAGATTATAAATCCACCAGGCAGACGAGAAAATCCGATTATCATAGTAGAGAAGATAGAGATAAGTTTCCCTAGAAACAAAACGAATTTCGGAGAGAGGTTTGGATGAAATATCTAGTAGATGTCCTAACCCTAGATATAATCCGTGTGGCAAGTTCTATTGATTTTTAGAACTTTACTGAACGTAACTTTGAGGTGAATATACCTAAATATTTGAGGTGAATATACACAAATATTCCATGTGCGAGAAGATATTGAACACTCATTGAGGGAATACTTCTCATGGTATATATGCTCCGGGTAAATACTTATGTTTATGAGGTGAATCCGGTATACAAATTCTTTTTTTAGTTTTTATTTATTTCACTTTTTTTTTAAATACAATATGAATAATTCATTTTAATACCAACAAATCTTCATGGAAGATTTAACAAAGTAACTTTAGATACTATTTTATATGAATATATGGAATCATTAGAAAAATGTAGAGAAGAGGGAGAATCCAAACTTAAAATAAAGAAATGATCAATCTAGGAGGAAGAGGTCAAAGAAATTGTAATTTTAGGGATAAGATTAGAGAGCTAGAAGAAAATCTAATTAGAAATTTTGTTGTAAATTATTTGGAACCTAAGTTGGATATCAAACCAACCAAAGGGACACCCTTTGAATAGCCAAGGAAAAACTAAAAAATAAATCACAAATTGAGACAACTTGCCTTATAGAACTAAAGAGGTTTGGAAAAAATGAACATAAAGATAGGTTGATTTGAGTTAAGGTAAGCTATAATGACCATAAATATAGCATACTTATCAAAACTCCAAACTTAAAAGGGTCGATGAAGACTTCATTCCATAGGACCAACCTGAATTAAGGAAGAAAGGGAAATGTGAAATCATTTAGAATTGAAAGTCTATTATTAGGGACAGTGACTAGAATGATAAGAATAAATAGCAATTTGGGACACTATGGATGCTCTCTTGGAATTTTTTTGCTTTTCCATCCAGTAAAGGGCCTATACTAAATTGGATCTTCGAGTGACATTGATAATGTTTTATTGGTTAAAACTTGGTAGCATGAAGAATATGAGGTCCCTAATATAGAAGGATTTGTTATGTGCTCAACATGGAACAAGAAGTTCTCCCATAGAGGGGTTGGAGGCATAGATTGTTACATAAAAATGAACATCTTTCATTACATTCGACTTCATAAGAAAGAACCTATCAATCCATACATGTGGATGGATATATCAGATATTAACACTAAGAATATTTTTATAGAAATATTTTATTCCACACCTATTAACTCTAATTTTAATACAAAAAAAACAATCTAGATAAGAATTATCCCTATAAAATCTTAGAGCAAGATATCTACAGTATGAAAAACAAAGGAAATATCCGACTGTTAAGAGAATTTAATGATATAACTGGAACTAATCAAGATATTACTTTAAGTAATGATTTCAACCCTAATCCTTTATGGCTAGATGAGGATGTGGTTTTAGCTAACATATACAAAATAAAATCTAAAGACTTGATCATGAATTTGTTTGGTACTAACCCAATCAATCTATGTAGTTCTCAAGATTTAATAATTATCAATGGTCTAAGGAAGTGACCAAAATCTAGCAAGAAGACTTGTATTCATGGGCTGGGAAGTAGTGTCGTTGATTATGTTATATCAGATATGCTCATGTACAACCAAATAGAAAAATTTGATCTTTTAGATGACCATGAACCTGGCTCTAATCATAGACATTTAACCCTAACTCTAAACTTTTCGATGCACAAACACTCCATTGAAAAACACTCTCATAACCAAATGCATTTACTTTTTGACAAATAGAAGGTTGATCATTTCTTAAAAGACTTTTGTAATTTTTTAAATATCATGTCATATCAGAACACTTTTTAAGTTGCCTATCAAAATTTTACAACGATCCTCTCTACTTTCATGAACAAATTATCTATTGAGATGCTATGTAAAAATAAAAATAATACAACTAACCCTTGGTACGATAATAAATGAAAAAAATGTTAGAAAATCAATTAGGGATTTTTCTAATGGGTCGTTAGAATATGATAAGATAAATAGATACAAAAATTTAATTAAGAGGGAAAAAAACTATATAAATAGAAAGCAAGATAATATTTTTCACCTATTTAAGATAGATACTAAGAAATCCCTAGATAGATATTGATTTTGTCCAATGTCATCATGGAATTCATTCAAAGAAATTCCTTCTCCACTCTACTTAGAGTTTCACGGATTATTGTCGTTGATTGCATCATTATGTTTTCTCAAATTTCATCAAACTCAGTTTACATGTTGAGTGTCATAGATAAATGATTAGAATGCATAATATCATCCACTTATTTTCCAATGGATGTGCCACTTTTTGTGAATGATGGTGTAGTATGAGTTATTTGATGGGTCTCTGTAAAAATGGGATGTGGGTCATTTGCACGTGGTTGACTTTCAATTTTCCACCTTCTTCATTTGGTAACACATGAGTAGGGATGTTGGCCATGCTCATCATGTGAATAACTTGTAGGAAAACTATTTTCCACTCCACTTATAGTTCCAAGGATTGTTATCAATCCCTAACAGATATTTCCACTTGATTTTTTCATATCTGCATGTTGTTTCAATGAATACAATGTATTGTGTCATGTGCTTATTTTTTGATGGAAGTGTCATTTCATGAAAACAATGGAAGGGTGAATGAGATATTAATGAGGTCTATGAAAAAATTAGTTGTGGGTAATTTGCAAGGTACACAACTTTCATTTTTCCACATTATCCACTAGGTAACACATGAGTGGTAATGTATGTCATGATCATCATAGGAAGCACTCGTAATAAAACCCTTGTCCATTTACTTAGAATTTTAGGGATTGTTGTAGCTCCCTAAGAGATCTTGATACTTGATGTTTTCATAGATTTTCATCCAAGTGGTTTTTTTAGTCTAATGTGTTGGTTCAATGGAAATAATGTTTTATAGCATCCACTTATTTAATGATGGAAGATGTCATTCCATGTGAACAATGTTGTGGTAAATGATTTGTTTTTTGAGTTTGCTTGAAAATTAGATTTGGGTAATTTATAGGCCACTGGTTGGATTTCACTTTTCTACCATATCACTCGATAACACATTACTGGTAATGTTGGCCATGTTTACCATGAGAGGCACACGTAAGTATTACAACATATCTGGATGACTCATTGCAATGATTGACTTGTTGGCCTGATTATTATGTCCCTTTCCTACTTGCACACCAAAATCCCCCTCAATTCCTCCTAAAAAGTCTTTAAAAACCCCATTTTTCTAGTCATATGCTCCATATGCACTAACATACCACGTATGAAACTTTTCATATGCTTGTTTCTATTCAGAAGCTAGCATATGCATTTATTTGGCACAAAATAAATTAAATTGTGAATTTTTGGGCGGATTTTATGGGTTTCTCCAGTTCCTAACCTCCTATATCCCATCTATAATTACTCCAACCAAATTTTTGGAGTATAAATTCATTCCATAATGTAGAGGAGGAAAATTAACCCAAGAAGCATCATTATGCTAGGCAAATTTGGTCAATTTGCAAGCCCCTTCCTGAGTTTTAAAGAATTCTCCCTTTATTTCTAGAAACCCCTATTTCCAACATTGTTTCTCACTTATCTCATTGAATAAGAGACTCCTCTTTCCGTGGATTTTTCAAAGTTGGGATTCATAAGGTCCAAGGATTCTTCAGTGGCACGAGCGAATGAATCCAAATGTCATTTCTGGGGTAGTGCCACAATGGTATCAAGTGATATCCATATACATAATTTGTTGTTCAATTTTAATGAGAAATATCTTTCTTGTCCAATATTATTATTTTTATTTACTTTTTATAATATTTTTCCATTTGATCATATTGAAATTGACATCTTGATCATAGGCACTAAAATTAGTTTAGAATTAGTTTTTGTAACTACCTCTATTGCAAAATTGTCTCTTCATGAGTGCATATTAAAAAGGAAAGCATTGGAGCAGAGGGTTTTGGCAAGCATTCATGAAAGTATTCTTTGAATGTTGGAATCCAGGTAGGTTATCTTTCCTTTCTTAGGTAGTTATGTATTTAACTATTTGTAAGTTGTTAGAGATTGTTCTCAGGGGGCATCCAATTTGTGTGTGTTTATATCCTAGATCATAAGGGATTTATCCCCAAAATAGAAATATAAATAGGTTTAGGTCCTTTCTTTTTGTTTTCTATTGTTTTTTACCTTTCTATCTATTTATTCTTTTGCAAATAGTGTTTCAGAACCCAAGACTTTATTTTTAGGATTTTGACCTAGGTATTTTCAAGTTCTTCTTAGGATTATAGGGTATATACTCTCTTTTCTTTGAGAAAAGAAGCATATATATGCTCCCTACTGAGGAGTAAAGTGCATATATACACAAGTTGTTGTGGGGAAAAAGGTGCATGCCTCTTGAAAAGTGGTGTTTTCTTTCTTTTTGTCCTCTTTAAGGCTTATGCTTGTTGTTTGGAGGGTCTCTTGGACTCTTTCGGTTCTTTGGAACTTCTTGTTAGTCTCATAAACTTAATAAAGTATTTAAATTCAAAAGAAAAACAAAATTTTAGTGCTTATTTGGATTATTTAAGTCTTTCTAGATTTTCTTGATGGTTTAAAAGGCCTTCTTTATGGTCCTTTAGTTTCTTGATTTCCCTATCAATCTTTCTTGAAATTTTGAGTTCTTGATTTGAATGTTCTTGTCTTTTTTCCCTACATTTTTTTTTCTTTGGTTGTTCTTTGTTTTCTTAGTAACAAGAAATGAAAAAGAAAAAATTTCTTTGTATATCAGTCTTATTCTCTCAGTTCCTGTAATACATGTATAAATTAAAAGTAAAAGTAAAAGATCTCTCTACTATCATACTTCTCTCCTTTTACATTTACATCGAATACTAGTTGCATATTTGAGAATTTAGGGTTTATTCACTTGCATTAGTACTGTACTTCACATTTTGAAAAAGAGAAGACATAGTTGTGCATTTTTCAAGAAAATAATTGCATTTGATAGTTTTCATATCTCGCTGAAAAGAAAAGAATTGCATCACAAAGTTTGAAATCTTGCATTCAAATTGTTCAGTATCAAACTTGGTAGTTTAACATCATAAGATAATGGATTTCAATAGGAAGTTTCCATAAACATAATTCTTAACTAGATTGTGTGTCATGGATGATATTGTAGTACTAATGGCCTAAATCCTATATCCAAGTTTAGGTGTTTTGGAGGGGGGTGGGTTTGGGAGATGGGGGATATAGTGGGGGGTTAAGAATATCTCTAGGATAAAAAAAACATCACAATGGGTTATGCATGGTCGTTGATTTATCATAAGAATATCCAATACCATGTCCTTGGAATTCACCAATGTCGGAAGAATTGAGATGGTGACATTTACATTTATAATCAAATATTTTTAATAATTATATAAATTTATATATTTTAAAAATGATATTTCAAATTAAGACTTCCCTGAATAAATGAAGGTGAAATTTCCATAAGTTAGAAAAAATCAAAACAAAATGTTGTTATATATAAAAGAACACCCATACATTTTTAGCATGTGTGTGCTTTACAAAAATTACATAAATATTTATTCTCCACATAAAAATTCCTTATGTGAAGCTATGTGGAGCTTCAACAAAGGATGACACTATTTAAACAAAAAAACCTAAATTCACATTTCCTTTGGAACGAAAAAATAAAGGAACTTTGTGTATCCACATTTTTTATTAATTAATTTTTTTTTTTTTAAATATTCAATAGTTATTTTGTAATGAATCTCATCGTTATGACAACAAGCGACGTAAAACAAGTACAATATTGTTTTTTGAAGCGCAAGGAAGGTAATTTCATTAACACAATACACATAAGAACTCGACGACAAACATAACGATTGCAAATCACACAACACATAACCATAACGACCCATCATACTAGCACATCAAGAAGCTTGAAGCATCAACGAACAATCAATCAGTCAAGAATGAAGATGACTAAGCTAAATGACAACATCAAGATCGTCCGGACGCAACCAACATCTAAGATTGCCACGGTAACATGAACCTTCATTGCGAGCGAGAAACAAATCGCAATCATACGTCACAATACAATTCCATTTCAGCAAACTACGAAATTCAACATCCTCATCATCATCGGGAAGAACATCACCCCAAGCTAGGTTAACATCCGCACCTATCGATCAATGTGTGCAATGATCCAATCATCAGGAAGCATGCAGACACATTGCGACAAGCACGATAATAACTAAGGAGAAAAAAAAACAATTCTAAATCTTCAAGCATGACACAAATCCAACACGTCAGAAGTCCCAACTTATTATCAACATTATACGAAAACTATAAACAAAGCACTCAACCACAAGCTAAAACATGGCGCAGGGTGACTACATTCAATACACTTTTACATGGCGCAACAATATGGAAGTATTCATTGACAATTTTACCAAAATAAAGACTAATTCATAGCACAAGGTAACCCTTCACCATCTAATATCAAAGCATATAAAAACCTTCCAATATCGTTTATACCTTTCCATTTCAAAGGGGTTTTATTAATCAGAGAAAGTTAGCTCCTACAATGCCATTCACAAGCTCCTACAATGCCATTCACAAGCTCCTACAATAATGAGTTGTTCCAATAATAAACTATAAAAGGGAAATAAATATCACACTGTCATCCCTCCTCTTCTCAGTTTAATGTGTTGTTAAAACAATTTAAACTATTAAAAACAATATCCATCGTTGCTGTCATTCCTCATATATTTTCCAATGCGTTAAGCTAAAACAAATAACCAAAAATTATAAAGCAAATGAAACTGCCACTTGTTAGAATCATGACTATTAACACGCTGCTCCTTTCTGAACGATCTCTGAACTATTAAAGGAAACTAAATAAACAAAAACCCACCACTTGCCACACACCCAACCCGAGACGTAAACAAAAATCTCCACTTGCTATTCCAAACCAAATTTAAATTGGGAAAAAGAGAGAAACTCGCTAAACATGTTTCACTGCTAAAATTAACCACCGCCAAAATGCAGTCTCTAGTAGTACATCATTCCAAAGATACACCTGCTTCCATAAACGCTACTACGTGGGATCAAAGCCATGAAGCCATTTTTGCGCCGGGTATGATAACAGATCTTTCGCTCTGTTAAGTTTTGTTTTAAAATAAAAGAAAGAATCTAGAGCCGTATCAAGAGTCTCGGGCCTTTGAAAGACAAGGTTTCCACTCTTGCGACTCTCTGAAGCCGTATCATAAGTCTCGGGCCTTTGAAAGACAAGGTTTCCACTTTTGTGACTTCCTGAAAGAGTAACTAGTTTCTGCCTGAGCAGTCGGCCAGGAGCCTATCTGACATTCTCTCTCTCCAGAGTAGAGGACTAAGATTAAACGCCCTGCTTTTCTGTGTATTTATAGTTATCTCTCCTATAACATAATGGATTCTTCAATTTCTTTCTGAGAATTACAAAATGCTGAAGATCAAAGTACATCTGGAAGAGACTCTGTTAGTAGTCTAGAATCTATGTTTGCTAACAATAGATCCCATAGTCTAAATTATGCCAGCATTGAAGAAGTAGAAACTCAGCCTCAAGCTGCTTGGAAATTACCTGCTATATCTCCCAGCCAAGTCTATAAATACCTAAATATGCTTCATCTCAAGGCTGTCTCTAGGGTAATAGTAAAAGAATTAGTTAGTTGGATACAACAAAACAATGATGTCAGCCAGACTATTTCCTTGATAAATTTCAAGGAAGTCCAGAATGAAGCCAAAAAGCATGGAACAAATTATTTACATTTTGGATGCATCCGAGTTGGAATTAGTCCCTTGGTTCACAAAGGCATTGATGCCTATGCTCTATGTACAGTCAAGGATATGACACACAACAAATTCACTGATTCATTAATAGGAGGAATAATATCCCCTCTTTCAAATGGTCCTATTTATTTTGATTGTTTTCCCAACTTCTCTGTATATACTTTTGATGATAACCTTAGAGACATATTAAAACTCCAAATCAGAACCACTGGATTTGATATGTGCCAAACTAGAACAAATATATCTATCCAAAGCAAGGGATGCTTCAGACATACCAATACTCTATTCCTGACAGTCTTGCATACTCCTAGCCGAACTTCTCAATCCAGTACTTTGGTTCTAACTGACCCTTTAAATCAAAAAATGGAGCATCAAACAATTCGTTGGGAAAATCTTTCTTTTCCTACAGACTGGGTCATTGATACACCAAAATATCCTATTCCAAGGTCGATCACTTCTGCCCAAATAAAAGAATCTGCATCCTCTGCAGTTATTTCCTTTCCACAAAAATCCTTATCGCGTAATAATTCTTCAATCTCATCCTCATCCTCCACTTCATCCTTTTTCTTACACCCTTCATTACAATCTCTTGCAAACTCCATTGGCCATGTTCCTTTTTCAGTTCAATTCTTAGAATGTAGGAAATTAGTAACCCTATCCAGCCTTTCTGCATTCACAGAAGAATATCATTTATAGTTTGAACATGTCAATCATAATCCACAAACTAACCTTCAACCGCTACATTCTACTGCAAAGAACCCTGCCCACACCCACAGTGTTCTGACTTTCCTTTCCTTCATGAACCATATATTCTTGTCGTACAGATAAACCCATGTACATAAATTAATAGAATATGCCAAGCGGTTATACCAGAAGACATCAGAAGACCATCTGCTCCTGAAGTCAAAAAATTCCTTTCTCTAATGATGGGATGTCAAAAACATAAAGTAAAAGCAGATTGGATGAAAGATATGTTAAATTGGGATCTCTTTACGTATCCAAATGCTGAAGGTTTTGCCTCAAATAGATCAAATGAAGAAAAATTGAACTCATCTAAGGAATAGAAAGATTATATGGATGAAAAGGATATGTTCATCTCCTTTTATGAATGGAGGACTAAAAGAAGAATTTTGATCCCAAGAAATTGCTCTAAAAAGGCTTTGGAACCATGTTCAGTTAAGCCTACATGTTGTTCTGTCCAGACACTCTCCATCTCAGATTTAGGGAAAGAAATAGGTAAACTTAAAAAGTTTATCAAAAAACAAGAAAACAAGA
>ML798822.1:364982-384696 GCA_009831015.1 Picea engelmannii
AGCCCGTTCCAAATTTTGTATGGGACACAGCCAAGAGGAGTTTCTGAGCTCAGGGAGTCAGAACAGGCTGAGACTAGCAGCGCCAGGGCTGAAGAATTTGCTGAAGCGATGCAAGAGCTTCACGCACAGGTGAAGCAGCGACTGATGAAAGCGAACCAAGAATATAAGCGCAGAGCCGATCAGAGGAAAATACAACTTCAGTTTGAAGTTGGGGACATGGTTCTAGCGCACCTGAGGAAAGAAAGATTCCCAAAGGGAACGTATAACAAGCTCAAGATGAAGAAAATCGGGCCATGCAGAATTCTGAGGAAATTTGGCGAGAACGCATATGAGCTTGAGTTGCCAGAGGACATCGGGATATCTCCGATTTTCAATATTTCGGATTTATACCCCTACAGGACCGAGGATGAAGGAGCTGGAACTGATGAACAACCAGCGATCCAGTGGCAGAAGGAATTGCCAGTTGCACGGAAGCCTGAGATGGAGTGCATACTGGATAAAAGAGTTGGAAGGAAGACCAGGAGAAAGCAATACTTTGAGTACCTGGTGAAATGGAAAGATCACCCAGTGGAGGATGCCAGCTGGGAAGATGAAGCAGTGATTCAGAAGCATGGGCATAGTGTGCAGGAGCTCATGGACAGGAGCCCATGAAATCTTTTGAGCCGAGGAGTATGATGCAGGAGCATCGACGACTCCATCTTCCGAGGCAACGTGTGGAGAAAGAAGAGACAGCTGGGCAAGCCAACAAACTTCGGATTTTGAATTCTACCTTGGTATTGTTGCGCCGCCGTTAACTAAAGGCATTTAAAAACTGAGCGCACTTGTAATGTAATAAAGATAAGAAGGCATTTAATAGTTTTAAATGCTGGTAGATAGGGTTAGCTGTAGATTAGACAGTTTCATCTTTCAGGAGGGAAAACGAATATAGGCACCCTCCTTGTGTAATTTGATTAAGATCCAGCATTAGAAAGGAAGAGAAAGAGAGAGCAGAACAGAGAGCTTGTCAAGGAACCCCATGTACAGATATTGAATTAATAGGAAAGGCTTTGATTCAATTCCATGGATGTGTTTGATCTCTGTGTGTTGTTGATATTATGCTTCTGTATGCTTGCTTCTTTTTATGCTTATCTTCTATATGCTGCATATGTGATTGCCTATCAGGTTAGAAACCTAAGAGAATGAGGGAATGAGTTTCAATTGTTTCTCCGTTTAACTCAGGAGATTCCTGCATAGGGTGCAGTTGAATTCCTCCGCATAGAGTGCGTGAGGAGGCTGAGCAGCTGAACTTTTGTTCTCTTTCGCCCAGAGTCGTGATAGGTTATTCGAACCGTGCAGGTGAGTGCAGGTCGAATTGAAGTCTCAGAGCCGAGTCTGAGGGAAGGACGACTGGACTGCGAGAGCAGGATTGCACAGGTCTAGACGACTTTAACGTTTTGAGAGCTATCGGAAGTTGGGCACATGAAGAACGTGAGAAATCTCTGAAGGAGATGAAAGAATCAAGCTCAGGAGGAATAGTTCCTTTGGTTCACTGTGGGGATAGACCCAGTGAATTTCATACCGAACAAAGGTGGTAAAGAGGAGAACTCTTCAAGAGGAAGAGAATCGACGACTTGAAGTTGTCGAGTGGAGCTTCGAAACCCCGCAGACCATCAGATTGCGGAGGAACTGCGAGGGAGTAAATTCGCAGGCGCACAGAGGAGTCCGGTTGCAATCGCATATCGGGCTTCGAGGTTTGGCGAGGTAAGAGGTTTACACCTCGTGAGATCGCGAATAGCGATTTCCCGAATCAATAGGGACCGTTGCTTTTAAACAAGGACAGGTGGCACAAATCCGGCGAATCGGGGTTTCGGCGTTCGGGGTTTTCAAATGCAAAGGATTTGCGATAGTTGAAATTGCGATCCCGCGATCCCCGACCGCACGAGTGGAGGAGTGACGTGACAACGTGGGACCCCAGGTACTAGTGGAAGACAGGTGGTGTCAATTCGGAATTCGGAGTTCGAGGTTTGAAAGGGGCAGTGAAACATAACATTGCCATTCCCGATTTCCGAAGGAGGATACTGTGGTTAACTCCCGAGGGGAGTTGGAGGAGCTTAGACTCTTCGGGCCCATGGTTGAAGGAGATCCTGGTGGGAGCGACTTTCTCGTTGAGGGGAAGGTTGCGTCAATATCCCTAACTAGAGATATTGGTTGAAGGATCTCTAACGAAATATATTAGTCGAAGAAAACTGGCATATAAGTTAAGTGAAATTTTGAGGAACCTAATCAACTCCTGGCATCTAATGAGAAGCAAATTTGATAGAAGAAATACTGCTAATCCTCACATCTGAACCCAGGCAAATTTGCTAAAATAGATACACCGATCAAAGTTGATTGGGGTCATTTCCATTAAGAATTGCCGATCAAAGTTAAATGGTTGTAGATTACAAGAGACTGTCAAGATTTGAACACGTAAATTTCATCGAGATTTACATGAGCGACAGATTTATATATCCAAATCAATAGAAAAGGTCCAAAAATAAATTTATTGTTCTCTAAATCTGTGCATAATCTCAATTGTGTCAAGATGTAATCATTTCATCCCTCTGTGAAAACAGTAAATTGGTGGCTTGACCCTTCAAGACTCAAAGATTAACCATCGATTACAATTTTGTCTTACATTACCTTAAACAATGGCCACCTTAACCTTTGCAAGACACGAGACACCATCACCACCTTAATCAAATTCTTTTAGAGATCGAAGGGACAATTTTCGTTTTGTATAAGTACCTGAAACGGATTGTAATCTATATGATTTTGGAAACATTTTTGAATATAATTGATTATTTGTATTCGAAGGTGTTCTCTCCGTTTATACTTTGTTTTTATTAAGTTTGTAAACTTGTATGATTTCTTGATTTCAATTTGAATAAACACAATAATTATTTGGTTTTACTGATTGCAAACCCGGTCCCACACTTATTCTGAATTTATTTGTTGGAGCGCGTAATTTTAAAAATCACATTGAATAAAAGGTTGTGATTTTCGCATTCGAGACTTGCTAGTTAAATGTGCGCGGAGTACTTTTGTTATTCCAAAACCCGAAACCCGAAATTGTTGGGCCCACAGTTTATTCGCATTTCGCGATTCGGTGATTGTTGTTTTGTTTTGCTTTTGCATCGGGTGTTGGCAAACCCTGAACCCTGAAATCTAATTCGCCTAGGCCCAGAGCTTAATCACATTTCACGATTTGGAAAACAACGTTGCATTTTGTTTTTGTATCGAGCATCTTTAAACGTCGATACCCGAACCCTGATTGACCTCCTTTTTTTACATTTGGTATCAGAGCCTATAGTCTATCCTGCTATTCCTCAATTCAGTGCAGATAATTCTTGTCGGTGCCCAATTTTTAGCTTCTTGTTTTCTTGCGTGAATGTTTATTTAATTCCTTTCCAATTTTGTATAAATGGCTACGTCTGGTAGTAATTCTTCTCAGGTTCAGGTTCCTGTCCTGAGCAAGAAGTCATATGATTCTTGGTATATTCGGATGAGGAAAATTTTGCGTTCTCAGGATGTATGGACCTATGTTATTGATGGTTATGTTGAGCCCGCTGATGTAGCAGCATAATTGGATCTCTCTAATGCTGACCGTGTTTTGCTAAAGGAAAACAGGAAGAAGGATAATAAAGCTCTTGGATTAATCCAGCAAGGATTAAATGAATCCATTTTTATGAAGACTGCTAGTGTTGCATCTTTGAAGATGGCTTGGGACATTCTTGAAACCTGTTATCAAGGAGTTTCCAAGGTGAAGACAGTCAAATTGCATAACTTGAGAAGGGACTTCAAAAATCTGAAGATGAAGGATAATGAAAGTGTTGATACTTTCATGACTCAAGTGATGAGTGTTGTGAACCAGCTCAGGCAGTATGGATATGATATTGAAAATAAAAGAGTTATTGAGAAAGTGTTGAGAAGTTTTCCTAAGAAGTTCAAACCTATTGTTGTACCCATAGAGGAATTTAAGGATTTAAATCAAATGCAAATTGATGAGTTAACTAGTTCTCTTGTTGCTCATGAATCTAGGATGTCTAGATATGAAGAAGGATCATTGGAGCATGCCTTCAAATCACAACTGCATATTACCAGAGGCAGAGGCAGAGGAAGGTCTTATAATCGTGGA
Organism: Picea engelmannii; assembly: GCA_009831015.1. Lineage (NCBI taxonomy): Eukaryota > Viridiplantae > Streptophyta > Pinopsida > Pinales > Pinaceae > Picea > Picea engelmannii. Next base: position 369,139 of record ML798822.1, read on the forward strand.
AGAGGAGGTTGATTTTTTGGTCGAAGGGACAACAAAACTGAATTAGAGTCTGAGGAGAAGTCCCAACAAAATCCTCCTAATTTAAGAGGGAGCAGCATCAAACCCTGGTAGCAAGAAAATTAGAGGTATGATAAAAGTAAAGTACAATGTTATTATTGTAAGAAGTTTGGGCATTTTGCTAACAAATGTTGGAAGAAGTAGGAAGATGCTGGAAAAAAGTCTACACATATCACAAATGAGTCTGAGGATCATCAAAATCCCGTGTTCTTGACTTGTAATGTCACTTAGGAAAGTGCTAATGATATTTGGTTTTTGGATACTGGTTGCAGTAACCATATGACTGGTAATATGGACTTATTTTCTTCTATTGATACTAGTATCCAGTCTGAAGTAAAACTGGGAAATGACTGTAAGGTTACAGTCAATGGTAAGGGTGTAGTTCCATTTTACACTAAGAACAATCAAAGAAGAAATATTGATGATGTTTACTTTGTGCCTGGTTTAAAATGCAATCTTATTAGTGTTGGACAACTGATGGAGAAAAAGTACAGAGTATTCTTCAAGAACAAGGTATGTACAATTTATGATAAATTTCCCAACAAACAGTTGATTGCAAAAGTAGAGATGACCAAGAATAGAATGTTTCCACTTGTAATGAGAAATGATTTGAGTGGTTCTTTGAATGCTTATAAATCTATAACTTTAGATGAATCTTGGTTATGGCATTTGAGATATGGTCCTTTACATTTTTGTGGCTTAGATCTGTTACAGAAGAAGCAGATGGTAAAAGGGTTGCCCTGTATTCAACAACCTACAAGCTCTTGTGAGAGCTATATACTTGGGAAGCATCACAAAGAGAAATTTGTTTCAGGTGATTCCTACAGAGCAATAGCTCCATTGGAAATTGTCCACACGGACTTGTGTGGACCTATGCAAACACCTTCTTTGAATGGTTGTGTTTATTTCATGAATTTTATTGATGATTTCAGTAGGAAGACTTGGTTGTATTTGTTGAAACAAAAATCTAAAACCTTTGATGTTTTAAAGAAGTTTAAGTCTATGGTTGAGAATGAGAGTGGTCAAACCATTAAAATATTAAGGTTTGACAGAGGAGGTGAATACAAACTTAATGAATTCATTGAACTTTGTGATCTTCATGGAATTAAAAGGTAGTTTACTACTCGTTATACTCCACAACAGAATGGAGTGGCTGAAAGGAAGAATCAGACTATCATGGACATGGCTTGAAGCATGTTGAAAGAGAAACATCTTTCAAATGAATATTGGGGAGATGCAGTTCTTTGCTCTGTTTTTATCTTGAATAAAAGTCTGACCAAGACCATGAGGGATCGTGTACCTCATGAAGCCCAGGATGGTAAGCCTTGCAATGTTTCTCATTTCAGAATTTTTGGATGTGTTGCATTTGCGCATGTACCTCCCAAAATGAGGAGGAAGTTGGATCACAGAAGTGAGAGATGTATATTTGTTGGATATAGTGAAGAGTCTAGGGCATATAAACTCTACAATCCCATTCCCCAGATATATGTAATCAACAGAGATGTTCAATTTAAAGAAGATGAAGCCTGGGATGGAAGTATTGACAAATCAATTTCAGAGGGAGCTGTGTTCCCCTGTGAAGATGATGATGGAGTTGAGCAGGATGAAGGAGATGGATAGATGGTTCCACATGCACATACACCTGCAGCAAGAAGTCCAACAAGGCAAGCACTAGATTTCAACCCATCTCAATTTAGAATACCCAGAACTCATGAGCGTGGTGAGCCATCTGGACATGGTGGACATCAATCAGATTCACAGGTAAGTAGTGAATCAAATTCCACTTTAGCTTAATTAAGAAACAGATTTAAAGGACAAAAGACTAGAAGATTAAGAGAATTGTATGATCAAAATGAAGAAGTAGATCAAATTTCAAATTTTGCATTAATGGCATGTGATCCTGTAAGTTTTGATGAAGCTGCTAAAGAGGATGTCTGGATAAAAGCAATGGATGAGGAGATTGATTCCATTGAAAGAAATATCACTTGGGATCTTGTAGATTTACCTGAAGGTAAGAACAATATTGGTGTTAAGTGGGTTTATAAGACTAAGCTGAATGCAGAAGGTGAAGTTGAAAAGTACAAGGCAGGACTTGTAGCTCAGGGGTTTAGTCAGCAACCTGGTATTGATTAAAATGAAACATTTTCTTCTATAGCAAGAATTGACACTATGAGGATGGTCTTAGCTATTGCAGCTCAAAATAGATGGATCATGCATCAGATGGACGCCAAGTTAGCATTCTTGAATGGATATTTGGATGAAGAGGTTTATGTAAGACAACCTCCGGGTTATGAGATTGATAAGCATAGAGATAAAGTTTACAAGTTAAGGAATGCTTTATATGGATAGAAGTAGGCATCCAGAGTTTGGTATAGCAGGATTGATGAATACCTGATCAGTGTTGGATTCAGCAGAAGTCCAAGTGAACCAACTCTGTATACAAAGGTAAACCAGAAAGGTAAAATTTTGATTGTTTGTTTGTATGTTGATGACTTGATTTTTATTGGAGATCTATCTGTATATGATTTTAAAAATTCTATGAAAACAGAGTTTGAGATGACTGATTTAGGATTGATGAAGTATTTTCTTGGAATGGAAGTGGATCAATCTGATGATGGCATTTTCATTTGTCAAACTAACTATGCAAATGAATTATTGAAAAGGTTTAGAATGTTGAATTGTAAACCAACTTCAACACCTATGACAACTGGTATTAAACTTAGCAAGTATGATGAGGGATCATATGTTGATCCAACTCTATATAAGAGGCTAGTTGGAAGCCTTATGTACTTAACAACAACTAGACCTGATATCATATTTGCTGTAAGTTTGATTTCGAGATTCATGGAGACTACGAAGAGTACTCATTGGCAAGCAGGAAAGAGGATCTTGAGATATGTTGCTGGAACAATTGACTTTGGTATCCGATACACATCAAGTTTAAACTTTGATCTGATCGGATATACTGATAGTGATTTTGTAGGTTCCATTGATGACAGGAAAAACACATCTAGGTATCTGTTCAGTCTTGGATCTGGAGCAGTGGCATGGGCATCAAAGAAACAACCCATTGTGACTCTATCTTCTACTGAGGCAGAGTATGTTGCAACAGTTGCAGCTGTATGTCAAGCTGTGTGGATGAGAAGGGTCTTGAATGAATTGTTGCATGAGCAGAATGATACAACCCAAATTGTCTGTGACAATAAATCTTCCACTTCACTGTCAAAGAATCACGTTTTTCACAAACAGAGTAAGCACATTGATACAAGGTATCATTTCATTCGAGAGTTGGTAACTGGTAAAGATATTTCTGTTCAATTCTACAGATCTGAAGAACAATTTGCAAACATATTTACAAAGCCTTTGGAAATTGAATTGTTTAAAATCCATAGAAGAAATATTGGAGTAAATGGACACAAATTCATCGACTAAGTAATGGACACAGAAAATTCATAATGAACAATGACGTAAACAAATTCATTATAATACGAGTTAGTAAATGGACAAATGGAGTTTATTAAAACATTTATCTTATCTCATATTCTCTAGGGCAAATTTAAAAAAGTTTGAATCTTTAAAAACTTATAAAATCTGAATCCATTAAAAATATGTCACAACTCAAAGTGGATTATTCAGAAAAATGTGCGCTTCCCACTTTGCTCACTCTGACTCGTAATATACCAATGATAACATCTGAACTTAAATTGATTGCAGACTCTGTCCATAGAACAGATATGCAGCAAAGTCAACTGTAGTCAACTGTTGACTTTGCTCTATTGAAAGGATGTGGAGTAAAGTCAATGATAGTCAATGATTGACTTTGTTTGATACTTTTCCCTGAACGTATCTGCAATCGAAATAAAGATTGCCCTTATAACCTAGCTATATTGTTTCCCATCACTAAACTCGCCGACCAACCTGAACTTTGATTATTGATTATTCTTTTTATTCCTATTCTGAACTTTGATTATTCATATTCTTATTTGACATATCCAAACCATCCGGATTGTTCTCAGCCATTGGTTTTCAGATGACATATCACAATTCGGATGAATGTCTTTGTCTGGTTGGTGCAGGAGTAAAATTATGATTCCAGACAATTAGAAAGAGAAATTGAAAAGGGGTTGCTCTAAAATTCATATAAACCAGTCAATTTCATCCTTTAAAGTACATAGGTTAATTTGTTTATGAAAACTTGATTTTATTATATCCAATTTTTTTATTGTAAAGAGAGAAGAAAGAGAACTACAGTGGGCTTTGATTACGTACCTTGCGCCTTTAAAACTTCTATGCCACCGGTCGCGGAGGCAACGGGAGGAAGAGAATCGTATTGTTTATCTTATCCATTGTTGTCGTTTAGGGCAGTTTATGTTATCTGTTTTGCGTTCAATGGCTTCTTCCCTAACTAAATCGTCCTTATCGTTCAGAAGGCAGGGCTCGTCTGGGATTGTGTGGCGCGAGGATTGGATTCCCGGGGAAACAGACGGATCTGGCAGATCGGCTTTGGCCATTAATAATAATCTTGATGCTGCTGCCGATGCTGTTTTTTCTGAGAATATGATAAATCTTCCCGAGTCTTCGATAAACCAGGTTTTGCTTCACAGCGGAAGCCTTGGATCGAATCCCACGCCCTCCGCCGGTACTGTCTATCGTTATGTAGGTCATCGCGCTTTTAGGAGAGCAATTACTAGCACTGGTCCGCCTGAGAAGACCAACTCTCGCTTTACCATATCGGTCAAACGGGCTTTCTCGAAATCTCCCTCGGCCAATTCCTAACGATGAAAATTGAACGATCCTTTGTGTTCTATTCTAAGTCCATATGAAATGAAATGATATGCATCTCTAGTTGGAGAAAAAATATTTGTTTTGTAAGGACTTCCGCTGATTTTAATTTGATTATGATCCAAAATGACAAGGTTTGATTAGACGCTTAAATCCACATGGATGCATTTTTTTCATTCATTGTTTAAAAATGTTATAAAACATTGACGATAGTACACATTTCTATATTACATACTCAACAACTAAGTTTCAAATTTTAGATGTTTAATTGGTAGATGTTTTTATTTCAGGTTTCGGGAGCAAATTGCATAATTTTCTTTACACTATCAATATTCTTATTTAGAATGTCTAAAATATTTATAACTTATGAAAATAAATTATTATATATTTATTTTCAACTTTAGATTTATTATATATTTATTTTCAACTATAGATTTATCATGTGTTAAAAGGTGTAAACATTTTCTCAAGTTTTACGTTACAAAAAAGATTTGTATCAAAAGAGATTTGATCTTTGTGTCCATAATAGATCTAAGCTGGTCAAGCTAAAAATATAATAATAATAAATACAATATAAATTAAATAATAGTCATTCACAAATCTTTATGTACAAAATAACATTATAAAAAAAAGCATCAATTATGTGGGTGACACTTGATAGATTGGGAGATAATATGGGTTTACATTGTTCTTACTATATATATATATATATAATAATAATAATAATAATAATCTATTTTTACAGGTTCAAATCTAGAGGAGGGTAGGGTATGTATACTTTCGTAGACTTTACCAGTCAAATCGCTGGGTGGAGGGGGTCCCTTGTCCCACAAACAAAGGGGTCTCATACACCAATTATTATTATTATTATTATTATTATTATTATTATATATATATATATATATATATATATATAGTTGATATTGAAATATTTTATTTATATTTTTATTGTTGTTGATATTGTTTTTATATTCTACTTGTAAACTCCATTGTTAAGGGATAAGTCAATGAAGGAATTACACATCTCCCTTATATAGAAAAACATATATTAAGTGAATAAGTAACTTTTTACTTTCAATTTCTTTTCAGACATACACACATATAAATTTGATTTTATATAATATTTTTTGTTATTAATAATTTTATTAAAGGCCAAGTGTGAACTTGGTATTAAGTAGTGAAGGAATTACACATCTTTGTTATAACAGTAAGTAGAAAGCATATATGGATGGAATACAAATTGTTTTACTTTCTCTATATAAAGTTGATATAAAATGATTTTACTTAATGTGGACATTGAAATATTTTATTTATGATCAATATTGAATTTTTTTTTATATTAATATTTTTTTTAAATACATGCCATGTCATGGAAGGAATTACACATCTCCATCATATTAAGATATAAAAAGTACCTATATGTCTAGAGTAAATTAAACATATACTTGGGTTAAATTAATATTAGTCAAATAAATATAACCTTCCATGAATAAAACCCAAAACAAAGATATAGAGGTTCCCTATTCTTTCCATGAAGAATATGCATATAAAGTGCATGCAGATTATAAATCCACCAGGCAGACGAGAAAATCCGATTATCATAGTAGAGAAGATAGAGATAAGTTTCCCTAGAAACAAAACGAATTTCGGAGAGAGGTTTGGATGAAATATCTAGTAGATGTCCTAACCCTAGATATAATCCGTGTGGCAAGTTCTATTGATTTTTAGAACTTTACTGAACGTAACTTTGAGGTGAATATACCTAAATATTTGAGGTGAATATACACAAATATTCCATGTGCGAGAAGATATTGAACACTCATTGAGGGAATACTTCTCATGGTATATATGCTCCGGGTAAATACTTATGTTTATGAGGTGAATCCGGTATACAAATTCTTTTTTTAGTTTTTATTTATTTCACTTTTTTTTTAAATACAATATGAATAATTCATTTTAATACCAACAAATCTTCATGGAAGATTTAACAAAGTAACTTTAGATACTATTTTATATGAATATATGGAATCATTAGAAAAATGTAGAGAAGAGGGAGAATCCAAACTTAAAATAAAGAAATGATCAATCTAGGAGGAAGAGGTCAAAGAAATTGTAATTTTAGGGATAAGATTAGAGAGCTAGAAGAAAATCTAATTAGAAATTTTGTTGTAAATTATTTGGAACCTAAGTTGGATATCAAACCAACCAAAGGGACACCCTTTGAATAGCCAAGGAAAAACTAAAAAATAAATCACAAATTGAGACAACTTGCCTTATAGAACTAAAGAGGTTTGGAAAAAATGAACATAAAGATAGGTTGATTTGAGTTAAGGTAAGCTATAATGACCATAAATATAGCATACTTATCAAAACTCCAAACTTAAAAGGGTCGATGAAGACTTCATTCCATAGGACCAACCTGAATTAAGGAAGAAAGGGAAATGTGAAATCATTTAGAATTGAAAGTCTATTATTAGGGACAGTGACTAGAATGATAAGAATAAATAGCAATTTGGGACACTATGGATGCTCTCTTGGAATTTTTTTGCTTTTCCATCCAGTAAAGGGCCTATACTAAATTGGATCTTCGAGTGACATTGATAATGTTTTATTGGTTAAAACTTGGTAGCATGAAGAATATGAGGTCCCTAATATAGAAGGATTTGTTATGTGCTCAACATGGAACAAGAAGTTCTCCCATAGAGGGGTTGGAGGCATAGATTGTTACATAAAAATGAACATCTTTCATTACATTCGACTTCATAAGAAAGAACCTATCAATCCATACATGTGGATGGATATATCAGATATTAACACTAAGAATATTTTTATAGAAATATTTTATTCCACACCTATTAACTCTAATTTTAATACAAAAAAAACAATCTAGATAAGAATTATCCCTATAAAATCTTAGAGCAAGATATCTACAGTATGAAAAACAAAGGAAATATCCGACTGTTAAGAGAATTTAATGATATAACTGGAACTAATCAAGATATTACTTTAAGTAATGATTTCAACCCTAATCCTTTATGGCTAGATGAGGATGTGGTTTTAGCTAACATATACAAAATAAAATCTAAAGACTTGATCATGAATTTGTTTGGTACTAACCCAATCAATCTATGTAGTTCTCAAGATTTAATAATTATCAATGGTCTAAGGAAGTGACCAAAATCTAGCAAGAAGACTTGTATTCATGGGCTGGGAAGTAGTGTCGTTGATTATGTTATATCAGATATGCTCATGTACAACCAAATAGAAAAATTTGATCTTTTAGATGACCATGAACCTGGCTCTAATCATAGACATTTAACCCTAACTCTAAACTTTTCGATGCACAAACACTCCATTGAAAAACACTCTCATAACCAAATGCATTTACTTTTTGACAAATAGAAGGTTGATCATTTCTTAAAAGACTTTTGTAATTTTTTAAATATCATGTCATATCAGAACACTTTTTAAGTTGCCTATCAAAATTTTACAACGATCCTCTCTACTTTCATGAACAAATTATCTATTGAGATGCTATGTAAAAATAAAAATAATACAACTAACCCTTGGTACGATAATAAATGAAAAAAATGTTAGAAAATCAATTAGGGATTTTTCTAATGGGTCGTTAGAATATGATAAGATAAATAGATACAAAAATTTAATTAAGAGGGAAAAAAACTATATAAATAGAAAGCAAGATAATATTTTTCACCTATTTAAGATAGATACTAAGAAATCCCTAGATAGATATTGATTTTGTCCAATGTCATCATGGAATTCATTCAAAGAAATTCCTTCTCCACTCTACTTAGAGTTTCACGGATTATTGTCGTTGATTGCATCATTATGTTTTCTCAAATTTCATCAAACTCAGTTTACATGTTGAGTGTCATAGATAAATGATTAGAATGCATAATATCATCCACTTATTTTCCAATGGATGTGCCACTTTTTGTGAATGATGGTGTAGTATGAGTTATTTGATGGGTCTCTGTAAAAATGGGATGTGGGTCATTTGCACGTGGTTGACTTTCAATTTTCCACCTTCTTCATTTGGTAACACATGAGTAGGGATGTTGGCCATGCTCATCATGTGAATAACTTGTAGGAAAACTATTTTCCACTCCACTTATAGTTCCAAGGATTGTTATCAATCCCTAACAGATATTTCCACTTGATTTTTTCATATCTGCATGTTGTTTCAATGAATACAATGTATTGTGTCATGTGCTTATTTTTTGATGGAAGTGTCATTTCATGAAAACAATGGAAGGGTGAATGAGATATTAATGAGGTCTATGAAAAAATTAGTTGTGGGTAATTTGCAAGGTACACAACTTTCATTTTTCCACATTATCCACTAGGTAACACATGAGTGGTAATGTATGTCATGATCATCATAGGAAGCACTCGTAATAAAACCCTTGTCCATTTACTTAGAATTTTAGGGATTGTTGTAGCTCCCTAAGAGATCTTGATACTTGATGTTTTCATAGATTTTCATCCAAGTGGTTTTTTTAGTCTAATGTGTTGGTTCAATGGAAATAATGTTTTATAGCATCCACTTATTTAATGATGGAAGATGTCATTCCATGTGAACAATGTTGTGGTAAATGATTTGTTTTTTGAGTTTGCTTGAAAATTAGATTTGGGTAATTTATAGGCCACTGGTTGGATTTCACTTTTCTACCATATCACTCGATAACACATTACTGGTAATGTTGGCCATGTTTACCATGAGAGGCACACGTAAGTATTACAACATATCTGGATGACTCATTGCAATGATTGACTTGTTGGCCTGATTATTATGTCCCTTTCCTACTTGCACACCAAAATCCCCCTCAATTCCTCCTAAAAAGTCTTTAAAAACCCCATTTTTCTAGTCATATGCTCCATATGCACTAACATACCACGTATGAAACTTTTCATATGCTTGTTTCTATTCAGAAGCTAGCATATGCATTTATTTGGCACAAAATAAATTAAATTGTGAATTTTTGGGCGGATTTTATGGGTTTCTCCAGTTCCTAACCTCCTATATCCCATCTATAATTACTCCAACCAAATTTTTGGAGTATAAATTCATTCCATAATGTAGAGGAGGAAAATTAACCCAAGAAGCATCATTATGCTAGGCAAATTTGGTCAATTTGCAAGCCCCTTCCTGAGTTTTAAAGAATTCTCCCTTTATTTCTAGAAACCCCTATTTCCAACATTGTTTCTCACTTATCTCATTGAATAAGAGACTCCTCTTTCCGTGGATTTTTCAAAGTTGGGATTCATAAGGTCCAAGGATTCTTCAGTGGCACGAGCGAATGAATCCAAATGTCATTTCTGGGGTAGTGCCACAATGGTATCAAGTGATATCCATATACATAATTTGTTGTTCAATTTTAATGAGAAATATCTTTCTTGTCCAATATTATTATTTTTATTTACTTTTTATAATATTTTTCCATTTGATCATATTGAAATTGACATCTTGATCATAGGCACTAAAATTAGTTTAGAATTAGTTTTTGTAACTACCTCTATTGCAAAATTGTCTCTTCATGAGTGCATATTAAAAAGGAAAGCATTGGAGCAGAGGGTTTTGGCAAGCATTCATGAAAGTATTCTTTGAATGTTGGAATCCAGGTAGGTTATCTTTCCTTTCTTAGGTAGTTATGTATTTAACTATTTGTAAGTTGTTAGAGATTGTTCTCAGGGGGCATCCAATTTGTGTGTGTTTATATCCTAGATCATAAGGGATTTATCCCCAAAATAGAAATATAAATAGGTTTAGGTCCTTTCTTTTTGTTTTCTATTGTTTTTTACCTTTCTATCTATTTATTCTTTTGCAAATAGTGTTTCAGAACCCAAGACTTTATTTTTAGGATTTTGACCTAGGTATTTTCAAGTTCTTCTTAGGATTATAGGGTATATACTCTCTTTTCTTTGAGAAAAGAAGCATATATATGCTCCCTACTGAGGAGTAAAGTGCATATATACACAAGTTGTTGTGGGGAAAAAGGTGCATGCCTCTTGAAAAGTGGTGTTTTCTTTCTTTTTGTCCTCTTTAAGGCTTATGCTTGTTGTTTGGAGGGTCTCTTGGACTCTTTCGGTTCTTTGGAACTTCTTGTTAGTCTCATAAACTTAATAAAGTATTTAAATTCAAAAGAAAAACAAAATTTTAGTGCTTATTTGGATTATTTAAGTCTTTCTAGATTTTCTTGATGGTTTAAAAGGCCTTCTTTATGGTCCTTTAGTTTCTTGATTTCCCTATCAATCTTTCTTGAAATTTTGAGTTCTTGATTTGAATGTTCTTGTCTTTTTTCCCTACATTTTTTTTTCTTTGGTTGTTCTTTGTTTTCTTAGTAACAAGAAATGAAAAAGAAAAAATTTCTTTGTATATCAGTCTTATTCTCTCAGTTCCTGTAATACATGTATAAATTAAAAGTAAAAGTAAAAGATCTCTCTACTATCATACTTCTCTCCTTTTACATTTACATCGAATACTAGTTGCATATTTGAGAATTTAGGGTTTATTCACTTGCATTAGTACTGTACTTCACATTTTGAAAAAGAGAAGACATAGTTGTGCATTTTTCAAGAAAATAATTGCATTTGATAGTTTTCATATCTCGCTGAAAAGAAAAGAATTGCATCACAAAGTTTGAAATCTTGCATTCAAATTGTTCAGTATCAAACTTGGTAGTTTAACATCATAAGATAATGGATTTCAATAGGAAGTTTCCATAAACATAATTCTTAACTAGATTGTGTGTCATGGATGATATTGTAGTACTAATGGCCTAAATCCTATATCCAAGTTTAGGTGTTTTGGAGGGGGGTGGGTTTGGGAGATGGGGGATATAGTGGGGGGTTAAGAATATCTCTAGGATAAAAAAAACATCACAATGGGTTATGCATGGTCGTTGATTTATCATAAGAATATCCAATACCATGTCCTTGGAATTCACCAATGTCGGAAGAATTGAGATGGTGACATTTACATTTATAATCAAATATTTTTAATAATTATATAAATTTATATATTTTAAAAATGATATTTCAAATTAAGACTTCCCTGAATAAATGAAGGTGAAATTTCCATAAGTTAGAAAAAATCAAAACAAAATGTTGTTATATATAAAAGAACACCCATACATTTTTAGCATGTGTGTGCTTTACAAAAATTACATAAATATTTATTCTCCACATAAAAATTCCTTATGTGAAGCTATGTGGAGCTTCAACAAAGGATGACACTATTTAAACAAAAAAACCTAAATTCACATTTCCTTTGGAACGAAAAAATAAAGGAACTTTGTGTATCCACATTTTTTATTAATTAATTTTTTTTTTTTTAAATATTCAATAGTTATTTTGTAATGAATCTCATCGTTATGACAACAAGCGACGTAAAACAAGTACAATATTGTTTTTTGAAGCGCAAGGAAGGTAATTTCATTAACACAATACACATAAGAACTCGACGACAAACATAACGATTGCAAATCACACAACACATAACCATAACGACCCATCATACTAGCACATCAAGAAGCTTGAAGCATCAACGAACAATCAATCAGTCAAGAATGAAGATGACTAAGCTAAATGACAACATCAAGATCGTCCGGACGCAACCAACATCTAAGATTGCCACGGTAACATGAACCTTCATTGCGAGCGAGAAACAAATCGCAATCATACGTCACAATACAATTCCATTTCAGCAAACTACGAAATTCAACATCCTCATCATCATCGGGAAGAACATCACCCCAAGCTAGGTTAACATCCGCACCTATCGATCAATGTGTGCAATGATCCAATCATCAGGAAGCATGCAGACACATTGCGACAAGCACGATAATAACTAAGGAGAAAAAAAAACAATTCTAAATCTTCAAGCATGACACAAATCCAACACGTCAGAAGTCCCAACTTATTATCAACATTATACGAAAACTATAAACAAAGCACTCAACCACAAGCTAAAACATGGCGCAGGGTGACTACATTCAATACACTTTTACATGGCGCAACAATATGGAAGTATTCATTGACAATTTTACCAAAATAAAGACTAATTCATAGCACAAGGTAACCCTTCACCATCTAATATCAAAGCATATAAAAACCTTCCAATATCGTTTATACCTTTCCATTTCAAAGGGGTTTTATTAATCAGAGAAAGTTAGCTCCTACAATGCCATTCACAAGCTCCTACAATGCCATTCACAAGCTCCTACAATAATGAGTTGTTCCAATAATAAACTATAAAAGGGAAATAAATATCACACTGTCATCCCTCCTCTTCTCAGTTTAATGTGTTGTTAAAACAATTTAAACTATTAAAAACAATATCCATCGTTGCTGTCATTCCTCATATATTTTCCAATGCGTTAAGCTAAAACAAATAACCAAAAATTATAAAGCAAATGAAACTGCCACTTGTTAGAATCATGACTATTAACACGCTGCTCCTTTCTGAACGATCTCTGAACTATTAAAGGAAACTAAATAAACAAAAACCCACCACTTGCCACACACCCAACCCGAGACGTAAACAAAAATCTCCACTTGCTATTCCAAACCAAATTTAAATTGGGAAAAAGAGAGAAACTCGCTAAACATGTTTCACTGCTAAAATTAACCACCGCCAAAATGCAGTCTCTAGTAGTACATCATTCCAAAGATACACCTGCTTCCATAAACGCTACTACGTGGGATCAAAGCCATGAAGCCATTTTTGCGCCGGGTATGATAACAGATCTTTCGCTCTGTTAAGTTTTGTTTTAAAATAAAAGAAAGAATCTAGAGCCGTATCAAGAGTCTCGGGCCTTTGAAAGACAAGGTTTCCACTCTTGCGACTCTCTGAAGCCGTATCATAAGTCTCGGGCCTTTGAAAGACAAGGTTTCCACTTTTGTGACTTCCTGAAAGAGTAACTAGTTTCTGCCTGAGCAGTCGGCCAGGAGCCTATCTGACATTCTCTCTCTCCAGAGTAGAGGACTAAGATTAAACGCCCTGCTTTTCTGTGTATTTATAGTTATCTCTCCTATAACATAATGGATTCTTCAATTTCTTTCTGAGAATTACAAAATGCTGAAGATCAAAGTACATCTGGAAGAGACTCTGTTAGTAGTCTAGAATCTATGTTTGCTAACAATAGATCCCATAGTCTAAATTATGCCAGCATTGAAGAAGTAGAAACTCAGCCTCAAGCTGCTTGGAAATTACCTGCTATATCTCCCAGCCAAGTCTATAAATACCTAAATATGCTTCATCTCAAGGCTGTCTCTAGGGTAATAGTAAAAGAATTAGTTAGTTGGATACAACAAAACAATGATGTCAGCCAGACTATTTCCTTGATAAATTTCAAGGAAGTCCAGAATGAAGCCAAAAAGCATGGAACAAATTATTTACATTTTGGATGCATCCGAGTTGGAATTAGTCCCTTGGTTCACAAAGGCATTGATGCCTATGCTCTATGTACAGTCAAGGATATGACACACAACAAATTCACTGATTCATTAATAGGAGGAATAATATCCCCTCTTTCAAATGGTCCTATTTATTTTGATTGTTTTCCCAACTTCTCTGTATATACTTTTGATGATAACCTTAGAGACATATTAAAACTCCAAATCAGAACCACTGGATTTGATATGTGCCAAACTAGAACAAATATATCTATCCAAAGCAAGGGATGCTTCAGACATACCAATACTCTATTCCTGACAGTCTTGCATACTCCTAGCCGAACTTCTCAATCCAGTACTTTGGTTCTAACTGACCCTTTAAATCAAAAAATGGAGCATCAAACAATTCGTTGGGAAAATCTTTCTTTTCCTACAGACTGGGTCATTGATACACCAAAATATCCTATTCCAAGGTCGATCACTTCTGCCCAAATAAAAGAATCTGCATCCTCTGCAGTTATTTCCTTTCCACAAAAATCCTTATCGCGTAATAATTCTTCAATCTCATCCTCATCCTCCACTTCATCCTTTTTCTTACACCCTTCATTACAATCTCTTGCAAACTCCATTGGCCATGTTCCTTTTTCAGTTCAATTCTTAGAATGTAGGAAATTAGTAACCCTATCCAGCCTTTCTGCATTCACAGAAGAATATCATTTATAGTTTGAACATGTCAATCATAATCCACAAACTAACCTTCAACCGCTACATTCTACTGCAAAGAACCCTGCCCACACCCACAGTGTTCTGACTTTCCTTTCCTTCATGAACCATATATTCTTGTCGTACAGATAAACCCATGTACATAAATTAATAGAATATGCCAAGCGGTTATACCAGAAGACATCAGAAGACCATCTGCTCCTGAAGTCAAAAAATTCCTTTCTCTAATGATGGGATGTCAAAAACATAAAGTAAAAGCAGATTGGATGAAAGATATGTTAAATTGGGATCTCTTTACGTATCCAAATGCTGAAGGTTTTGCCTCAAATAGATCAAATGAAGAAAAATTGAACTCATCTAAGGAATAGAAAGATTATATGGATGAAAAGGATATGTTCATCTCCTTTTATGAATGGAGGACTAAAAGAAGAATTTTGATCCCAAGAAATTGCTCTAAAAAGGCTTTGGAACCATGTTCAGTTAAGCCTACATGTTGTTCTGTCCAGACACTCTCCATCTCAGATTTAGGGAAAGAAATAGGTAAACTTAAAAAGTTTATCAAAAAACAAGAAAACAAGA